>AWOL01S0006755.1:0-80137 GCA_000715115.1 Nicotiana otophora | reverse complement strand
GTACGCCAGGTTAGGTGAGGCACCGGGTGCTGGTCTCGCTCCTAGGTTCGGGGCGTGACAAAAGGAACCACTCACATAGTACTGATCGGGCTGCGAGGCATCTACCCTTATGCTCCTATAAGGGTAATGAGGCAATCTGAGAGGAAACAAGTCATACCTCGGGTTTCCAACATGGTTTAGTATAAAGTAGATTTCAAAGGAGATGTCATCCCATTCAAGTTTAAAGCCCAACACATGCTGAATCAAAAGATCATCGTGGAGGGAGAAACTATTGAGCCATACAGGTATCACGCCGGTCATATGTACTACTATCTCTCATGGTTAGAAGATGACATAGTTGGGGACATCAAACCGGGGGTAAATCTGAAAGGTATGATCATAGATGAGATGGTTGAGGCACAGGTGAAGTACAAGAGGCTACGTAAAAGAGTATTCGAATATGAAGCTAAGTATCTGGAGCAACATAAGGTGGATATGGAGGTGATTTAGGGAATGGAAAGAGATTTCAAATAAGTCTATAGAGAGGCTAGAGCATCTAGAGCAAGGATTTATGGAGCTAGAGGGGAAGATGAGAAAGAGGCTTTCGGATTGTCAAGGCATGGACCATGATGAAGGAGGGAAGCTGGCAAGGCTTACTTGCTACTCGACATGTGCGATCTGGGAAATGTGATTGATGAAGTTAAAAGAGACAAGAATGGAGAAGGTCCTTCTGGGACCAAATAAACTAGGAGATAATGTTCTTTACTGTTTTCAAGATTAGATTTGTAACGCCCCAACCTCAGGGAGCGCGACCGGCACTCAACCGAGATACCCCGGCCGAGCAAGCTTGTACAATACCTTATACCCAACTCACCCATGAATAAAGAGAAGATACATTTATATCATTAATTAAATATTAAGAGGTTATGTGAATAACACCAGTTCACTTCCATTAGTTACCTCATTAACAAGTCCCCAAAACAGTACATTATACATTCGTAGTTAAATTTGGACAGATGATACAATTACAACAAGTTTAGTTCAACCTTCCCAAAATAGGATACAACCCACACTATGTCTATGGAGCCTCTAACAGAAATAAAAGAGTGCTACGACAGTGCTGGCAACAAGGCCCCAACTATACCTTAAAACACTATGTACATGGAACAAGAGATACAGGACCCAAGAATGAAATAGGGCTCACCAAGTCAGCTGAGGAGAGGGTGTGCTGCTATCACTGATCAATACCACCTACTATGGAACCACCTGCATCCATTAAAGATGCAGCACCCCCAGAAAAAGGGATGTTAGCACATGTCGAATAGTACTAGTACTAAAACCAAACACCTATGCAATGACTTGGAAATACAACATGAATATGATGAATCATGGTAACAATAAAAGGATAGGTCTGATGTACCTGGGGTTCAACTTGCCTTTTTTCGATCCTTATCACACCCTTCATGGGTGAAACCCGAAGCAATACTCTCTCTCCGACGATGAATGCAACATCACGAACTCTACCATCGGTATAACTCTTCTGCCTAGACTGAGTTTTGCGAAGTCGATC
This sequence comes from Nicotiana otophora, assembly GCA_000715115.1. Classification (NCBI taxonomy): domain Eukaryota; kingdom Viridiplantae; phylum Streptophyta; class Magnoliopsida; order Solanales; family Solanaceae; genus Nicotiana; species Nicotiana otophora. Next base: position 78,588 of record AWOL01S0006755.1, on the reverse strand, counting down.
CTGAATAATCATGACCTTATCCAAGGCATCCTATACCAAATATGTACCCAACAACCGAGCCTCCCCCGGCTCAAACCATCCAATTGGCGATCGGCACCGCCGCCCATATAATGCCTCATAGGGAGCCATCTGAATGCTCGATTGGTAGTTGTTATTGTAGGAAAACTTTGCAAGTGGAAAGAACTGATCCCAAGAACCCCCAAAATCTATAACACAAGGCGGATCATATCCTCCAATATCTGAATAGTGCGCTCTGACTATCCATCCGTCTGAGGATGAAATGTTGTGCTCAACGCAACCTGCGTGCCCAACTCATGTTGTACCGCTCTCCAGAAGTGAGAGGTGAACTGCGTACCTCGATCCGAAATGATAGACATGTGCACACCGTGAAGATGGATGATCTTGCGGATGTAAATCTCAGTCAATTGCTCTGGCGAATAGGTAACTGCCACAGGAATGAAATGCGCTGACTTGGTCAGCCTGTCCATAATAACCAATACTGCATCGAACTTCCTCCGAGTCCGAGGAAGTACAACAACAAAATCCATAGTGATACCCTCCCACTTCCACTCAGGAATCTCTAACTTCTAAAGCAAACCACCAGGTCTCTAATGCTCACACTTTACTTGCTGGCAATTTAAACACCGAGCTACATAAGCAACTATGTCCTTCTTCATTCTCCTCCACCAATAATGTTGTCGCAAATCTTGATACATTTTGGTGGCACCTAGATGAATAGAATACCGGAAACTGTGGGCCTCCTCAAGAATCAACTCACGAAGTCCATCTACATTGGGCACACAAATACGACCCTGCATCTTCAAAACTCCATCATCTCCAATAGTAACCTGCTTGGCACCATCGTGCCGCAATGTGTCCCTAAGGACAAGCAAATGAGGGTCATCATACCGTCGCTCCCTGATGCACTCAAACAAAGAAAACCGGGCGACTATACAAGCTAGAACACGACCGGGCTCTGAAACATCCAACCTCACGAACTAATTATCCAAAACCTAAAAGTCTGATGCAAGCGATCTTTCACCGACTGGAATGTACGCAAGAATGCCCATACTCGTTGCCATTCTACTCAAGATGTTGGCCACCACATTGGCCTTCCCGGGATGATACAAGATAGTGATATCATAGTCTTTCAATAGCTCTAACCACCCCATTTGCCTCAAATTGAGATACTTTTGTTTGAACAAATACTGTAGACTCCGATGATCCGTGAAAACCTCGCATGACAAGCCATAAAGGTAATGCCTCCAGATCTTCAGAGCATGAACAATGGATGCCAGCTCTAAATTGTGAACAGGGTAATTCTTCTCATGGACCTTCAACTGCCACAACGCATATGCAATCACCCTGCCATCCTGCACCAATACTGCTCTGATCCCAACACGAGATGCATCACAATATACCGTATAAGATCCTGAACATGTGGGAAACACCAACACTGGCGTTGTAGTCAAAGCAGAAGCTCGCCTCATACTCGTCTAACCATCTGAATGAGGCACCCTTCTGGGTCAATCTCGTCAATGGGGATGCTATAGACGAAATGCCCTCCACAAACCGACGGTAATAACCGGCCAAACCCAAAAACTCCGGATCTCCGTAGCTGAAGTAGGTCTAGGACAGTTCTGAACTGCCTCAATCTTCTTAAAATCCACGTGAATGCCCTCTGCCAATACTATGTACCCGAAGAAAGCGACCGAGCCCAACCAAAACTCGCACTTTGAAAACTTGGCATAAACTGGCTATCCCTAAGAGTCTGAAGTATAATCCGAAGATGTTGCTCGTGCTCTTCTCGAATGCGGGAGTAGATCAAGATATCATCAATAAACACAATCACGAGAGAATCCAGATAGGGCTTGAACACTTGGTTTATCAAATCCATAAATGCTGCTGGGGCATTTGTCAGCCCAAATGACATCACTAGAAACTCATAATGCCCATATCGAGTCTAAAAGGTTGTCTTAGGGACATCGGATGCCCTAATCCTCAATTGATGGTAGCCAGACCTCAAATCAATCTTCGAAAACACCTTGGTACCCTGAAGCTGATCAAATAAGTCATCAATCCTCGACAGTGGATACTTGTTCTTGATGGTGACTTTGTTCAACTGCCGATAATCTATGCACATCCTCATCGACCCATCCTTCTTCTTCATGAACAACATATGCGCACCCCAAGGCGAGACACTAGGTATAATGAAGCCCTTATCAAGAAAATCTTGCAACTGCTCCTTCAATTCTTTCAACTCTGGCGGGGCCATACAGTATGGCAGAATAGAAATGGGCTGAGTGCCCGGAGCCAAATCAATACAGATGTCAATATCTCTATCGGGTGGCATCCCTGGCAGATCTGCAGGAAACACCTCTGGAAACTCACGAACAACTGGTACTGAATCCATGGAAGGAACCTCCGCACTAGAATCACGGATATAAGCCAAATAAGCTAGATACCCCTTCTCGACCATATGCCTAGCCTTCACATAAGATATAACCCTACTGGTAGAATGGCTAGAAGTCCCCCTCCACTCTAATTGAGGCAACCCTGTCAAGGCTAAGGTCACTATCTTGGGGTGACAATCCAATATAGCATGATAAGGTGACAGCCAATCCATACCCAAGATGACATCATAATCAACCATGTCGAGAAGTAGGAGATCTACGCTAGGCTCGAGACTCCCAATGGTAACAACACATGAACGATAGACATGATCTACAATAATAGAATATCCCACAGGTGTGGACACATACACAGGAGCATTCAAAGAATCATGAGGCACAAGCAGATATAAAGCAAAGTATGATGACACGTAAAAATAAGTAGAGCCCAGATCAAATACATTTGAAGCATTCCTGTGGCAAACTGAAACAATACCTATGATAACAGCGTCAGATGACTCAGCCTCAAGCCTGGCTAGGAGAGCATAACATCGGGGCTGGGCCCCACCACTCTCAACCACGTCTGTAGGATGACCTCTAACTGGTTGGCCTCCACCTCTAACGGCCTCACCTCCAACTCTAACATCCTGACATCCACCTCTGGCTGCCTGACCCCTGGCTCTAGCTGGCTGAACAGGCGGTGAAGCAACCGGTGTTGGAACCATGGCACGAGAACCCTGTTGTTGTGAGCTGCCCGGTGCCCGAGGGAAAAATCTAGCAATGTGCCTTGGGTCACCACAAGTATAACAGGACTTCGGCTGTTGTGACTGCTGACCCTGAAAACTGACCCTGTCGACCTGAGTAACCACCCTGAAAACTCTGGAGTGGAGGTACACTAATAGGAGCTAGTGGTGCACTATAGGCTAGATGATCGGGATAAAACATATGAGGGTTGCGACCACATGAAGCACTATGAGATGTCTGGAGTGTTGAATGATACGGACTGGGAGGATGGCCTCTACCAAAAGTACCCCTGCCTCCACCACTGAACCCACCGGAATGATAAGGCCTCTTATCAAACCCATGCCCTCTCTCCTGAGCAAGAACCACCTCGATCCGCCTGACGACATTGGCAGCTGCCTGAAAAGATATCTCACCCCCATTCCCCTTGGCCATCTGTAGCCTGATAGGGTGAGCAAGTCCATTAATAACCCTTCTCACCCTCTCTCTCTCTCTCTCAGTAGGAAGCATAAGGAGCACATGACGGGCTATATCCACAAAATAAGTTTCGTACTGAGTAACAATCATACTGCCCTATTGGAGACGTTCCGACTGCCTGTAGTAATCCTCTCTCAAAGTAATAGGGAGAAACCTCTCTAGAAATAACTGTGAGAACTGCTCCCAGGTAAGTGTAGGCGACCTAGCTGGTCTGGTCAACATGTAATCTCTCAACCACCTCTTGGCGGAACCCCTAATCTGAAATACTACAAAATCGACCCCATTGGTCTCAACTATACCCATGTTCCGCAGCATCTCATGGCAACGGTCAAGATAATCCTGTGGGTCTTTAGAAGTTGCAACACTGAAGTGAACTGGGAAGAGATTTTTGAACTTGTCCAATCTCAATAAGCCCTCAGAAGACATGGCGGGCCTATCACTGGCCTATACCGCAACAACTGGCTGAACTACCCCAACTGGAGGGGCTGCTGGAGACTGATAATGGAGAGCCATCTGCTCCGGAGTGTGAGTAGTGGGAGTCTGTGCTCCTCCCCCAGCCTGAGAGATAGCTGGTGCCAAAGGAAATGCATCGGCCTGAGCGACACTCTCCATAAGTCCCACCAAACGGACTAGAGCGTCCTGAAGCACTGGGGTGGCGATGAACCCCTCCGGGACCTGAGCTGGTTCAATAGGTACAGTCTCAGCTGGAACATCCTCATCAAAATCTACCTTAGGCTCCACTGCTAGTGTTGTTGCTCGAGCTGTAGGCTGAGCTCTGCCTCGGCCTCTGGCGCGACCTCGGCCTCGGCCTCTGCTCCTAGTAGTAGCTGTCACTGGGGACTTTGGCTGATGTCCAGCTGAAGATGTGGCACGTGTTCTCACCATCTGCGGGAGGACAAGAATAGAAGAGTTCAATCAGCAATGATAGAATAATATCGCATGACAGAGAAGAATAGAAGTGAAATTTGTTCCTAAACTTCATATCCTCTGGAAGATAAGTACAGACGTCTCCTTACCGATCCTTCAAACTCTACTAAGCTTGCTCGTGACTCGTGAGACCTAAGAAACCTAGTGCTCTGATACCAACTTGTCACAACCCAGAATTTCCACCTTCGGGGCTGTGATGGCACCTAACATTTCACTAGCTAGGCAAGCCAACGTTGGAGGATCAATTAAGCCGAAGAGAAACTAAAACAGAATAAAAATGACATGAAACCAATAATATCTATGTACAACCCGGATCTGGTGTCACAAGTTCACGAGCTTCTAGAATCTCTACAAAATAAGGTTTGAAATAACTACAACTGTCTCGAATGAAAAGAACAGTAAATAGAGGAAATGAAAGGGGACTTCAAGGTCTGCGGATGCCAGCAGATCAACCTCAAGTCTCTGAATGCCAATTCGAGTTGATATGCCTCACGGACACCTAGGACCAGTACCAAAATCTGCACAAGAAGTGCAAAGTGTAGTATGAGTACAACTGACCCAATGTACTCAGTAAGTGTCAAGCCTAACCTTGACGAGGTAGTGACGAGGCTATGACAGGACACCCACGTAAATAAACATGTACAGACGGAAATATATGTATAACATAACAACAAATAAAGGATTAACAAGTACTATTAGGAGGGGACATGTGAAAGGGGTACAAGATACGATAACTACAACAGGGAATGATAATATGAAACGGTCAACAAACCTTCAACCAACAAAATGGACAAACATAATGAATAAAATTGCACGACATCACCCTTCGTACTTTTACTCTCAGCCTCACCATGAAACAGTAATAATGGCACGGCATCACCCTTCGTGCTTTTACTCTCAATCTCACCATAAGATGATAAATAGAGCACTGCATCACCCTTCGTGCCTTTACTCTCAATTTCATCATGAACAATAGATACAGCACGACATCACCGTTCGTGCATTAACACTCAAATACGGCATGGCATCACCCTTCGTGCATTAATACTCAAATACGGCACGGAATCACCCTTTATGTATTAACACTCTCCCTTACCATGTAACAATGAACATATAACCACAAGGAGATAGAATAAGCAAGATCAAGTCTTATGTCAACAATAGTTCCACAACTCCAATCTCTTCTTCAGAAACAATATTCAATTATCACAGATAGCCCATAAATGCGGAAAGAATGATCAATTTAGTAATTAACTAGTCTAAGAATGGAAATCATGATCAAAGAAAGAAATAAATGACAAGAAACAAGTCCCACACGCATGCTTTGACCCAACAACAACGAATTAGTACTCGTCACCTTACATATACATTGAACCCAACATTTAAACTAGTAGCACATAGCAAACAAGTCCTAATCCCTCAAGTTAAGGTTAACCACGACACTTACCTTACTTCCAAAGATCAACTCAAAGCTCAACCATGGCTTTGCCTTTCAAACAAGCCTCCGAACCAACCAAATCTAGCAAATTATCAACCAAACTATTCACAATAAGCCTTAGGAACTACCCACGAATGAAAAAGGTTCAATTTAGGTCATTATTGAAAAATTCAAAAAAATTCAACTCCCGAGCCCGCTTGGTCCAAACCAAAAATTCGGACCAAAACCCGAATTAGGTTTGAAATAACTACAACTGTCTCGAATGAAAATAACAGTAAATAAAGGAAATGAAAGAGGACTTCAAGGTCTGCGGATGCCAGCAGATCTACCTCAAGTCTCCTAATGCCAATTCGAGCTGATACGCCTCACAGACAGCTAGGACCAAAACCAAAATCTGCACAAGAAGTGCAGAGTGTAGTATGAATACAACCGACCCAACGCACTCCGTAAGTGTCGAGCCTAACTTCGACTAGTTAGTGACGAGGCTATGACAGGACACCCACATAAATAAACCTGTACAGACGGAAATATATGTACAACATAACAACAAATAAAGAATTAACAAGTACTATTGGGAGGGGACATGTGAAAGGGGTACAAGATACGATAACTACAACAGGGAATGATAATAAGAAACAGTCAATAAACCTTTAACCAACAAAATGGACAAACATAATGAATAAGACTGCACGGCATCACCCTTCGTACTTTTACTCTCATCCTCACCATGAAACGGTAATAATGGCACGGCATCACCCTTCGTGCTTTTACTCTGAATCTCACCATAAGATGATAAATACGACACTGCATCACCCTTCGTGCTTTTACTCTCAATTTCATCATGAACAATAGATACGGCACGGCATCACCCTTCGTGAATTAACCCTCAAATATGGCACGGCATCACCCTTCGTGCATTAACACTCAAATACGGGACGGCATCACCCTTCGTGCATTAACACTCAAATACGGCACGGCATCACCCTTCGTGCATTAACACTCTCCCTTACCATGTAACAATGAACATATAACAACATGGAGATATAATAAGCAAGATCAAGTCTTATATCAACAATGGTTCCACAACACAAATCTCTTCTTCAGAAACAATATTCAATTATCACAGATAACCCATAAATGCGTAAAGAATGATCAATTTAGTAATTAACTAGTCTAAGAATGGATATCATGATCAAAGAAAGAAATAAATGACAAGAAACAAGTCCCACCCGCATGCATTGACCCAACAACAACACATTAGTACTTGTCACCTCACATATACGTTGAACCCAACATTTAAACTAGTCGCACATAGCAAACAACTCCTAATCCCTCAAGTCAAGGTTAACCACGACACTTACCTCACTCCCAAAGATCAACTCAAAGCTCAACCATGGCTTTGCCTTTCAAACAAACCTTCGAACCAACCAAATCTAGCAAATTATCAACCAAACGATTCACAATAAGCCTTAGGAACTACCCACGAATGAAAAAGGTTCAATTTAGGTCATTATTGAAAAAGACAACAAAATTCAACTCCCAAGCTCGCTTGGTCCAAACCAAAAATTCAGACCAAAACTCGATTACCCATTCACCCCCAAGCCCGGTTATGTAATTTATTTCGAAATCCGACCTCAATTTGAGGTCTAAATTCCAATTTTACAAAAATCCCTAATTCTTCCTAAACCCCATTTCCACCATGAAAATCCTAGATTTTAGGTTGAAATATTATGAAATGAAATGGAAAATTGAAAGAAAATAGGTTAGAATCATTTAGCAATGAATTAGGGAAGAAGAACTCTTGGAAAAATTGCCTTTAGGGTTTCTAAGTTTGACAATTTGAAGAATGAGAGAAAATCTCATCTAACTCGGATTTCGATCAGGCGCAGATGTCGCAATTGCGACCTGGGGTTCACAATTGTGAAGACCGCAAATACGAATAAACTATCGCAAATGCGAAGTCTTCACATTCCTGCTGCCATCGCAAATGCGAACCATATGTTCGCAAATTTGAAACTGAGGGGATCGCAAATGCGACCGCAGATCTCGCAAATGCGAAAGTCCACCCCCACGCCCCTACTCGCAAATGCGAGGCTCACATTTGTGAGCCACACCTCGCAATTGCAAAGTCTGCAGCAGACACCAGAAACCCAATGCATCAGTTATGAATTCTAAGTCTAAACCACATATGCCACACAAGTCTAATAACATCATACGAACTTGCTCTCGCGATCAAATCGCCAAAATAACACATAGAACTATGAAGCGGACACCAAATCAAATGAAAATTTCAAGAAAATTTTAGAACTTCTATTTGAACAACCGGACGTCCGAATCACGTCAAACCAACTACGTTTCTCACCAAATTTGATAGACAAGTCATAAATACAGTAATGAACCTATACCGAGTAACCAAAATACGGACCCGGTATCAACAAAGTCAAACATTGGTCAAACCATGAAATTCATTAAGCCTTTAAACTTCAAAATTTTGACAAAAAATGATAACTCGAGCTAGGGACCTCCGAATTCGATTCCGGGCATACGCCTAGGTCCCAAATCAGGATACGAACCCACCGAGACTGTAAAAACATGGATCTGGGTACGTCTTCTCAAAATGTTGACCAAAGTCAACTCAAATGGATTTTTAAAGCAAAATTTCATGTTTTATCAACTTTTAACATAAAAGCCTTCCAGAAAAACACCCGGACTGTGCATGCAAATCGAGGAAGACCTGAAGAAGCTATTGGAGGTTTTGTAACAAAGAATTAAGGATTTAAAATTCTAGATGACCTATCGGGTCATCAGACCATCGCCCTAAGATCCTAAATAACGGCTAGCCGGCAGCCAGACATCATCATTCTTGCATATTTACATCATATCTTAACGTATTTGCATTACGATATATGGGTATATGTGTATTTTCTTTTGCATGATCAAATACTATAACGTGGAACTTCTTCTAAGAAGCAAACAAAGTTACACCGCTATCAGGGATAGCAACCTCATAAGCGATCCAGGATCCAAACTCCAACTCAATCCGATCAGTAGAACTCCAATAGCGTCAAGTCCTTTAAGTCTTCTAGTCAATCTACAGTCTGTGAAGTCATTCGGGTTCCAAAATCATTATGTCTTGCAGTATCGTCATAACACGATATTGGGGCAATTCCTACAAGCACCACCCTCTCCAAATCATCATTCTAGAACAACATGATGCCTGATCCTCGTTAAGCCCGAGGAATGTAGGAGATTCAAAGCCGTAATTCTGCCTCTAATCTCGTATCTCATGATCTTTCCCAAATCTATATACCATCTCTGCAATACATGCCTAGAGTCAGGACAAAATTGGTCTTTGAGTCAATTTCTTTGCCCGAAAACTCTTTCATCGTCTCCGGTCAAAGAGGGGCAGCTGTTGACGACCAATTTTGACCATCCCGTTTAAAATTAAATTAGTTATGCTTATTAATTAACAAAAAATTGTGGTAAAATATTTTCTCATCAATAATACCTATTTTTCTAAAATATAATAGGTAATGATAATTAATATTATTTATTTAATAGCAAACTAATATTAAATTATATTACTCTTACTATTTTTAACTATTAAAATAACCTTTATATTTTAATAAATAAATTTTAGAATTAAATTAATGAATTAGTATTTAATTTATAATTATATTCCTTTATTTACTTTAATTAACCAAAATTAGTTTCATAATTCAATAAATGAAATATTATAGCAATAACTGATTAATTACGGTAATTAATAATATATGTGATGATAATATTTTATTATATTTAATTATATTTGACTAGAATTAATTAAGTTGGTTCTTAAAAGGGTTAAAGGCTCAAAAATAATTGCAATTAATCAACTAAACTCAAAGTGGCCAAGTTTTAAATTCTATTTAGAGTGTTCTTGGCCCAAATACACGAGCTCAAATGCCCTAACCCGGTCCAGACCCACCCCCTCTATTCCATGTTGGCATTCTGTTCCATTACATCTCAGCTAATAGCATCGTGCCATGTCGCCCCTTTTCTGCACTCACGAAAGAAACACAACATATTTGGATTGTTGATTCAAATCATCAACGGTCCGGAGTTAATCTTCATTTTTCCTTTATTTTTGAATTCCCATTCCACCATTGGCTCCAAGCGATCCAATGGTTCTCATTTTATCCACTTAAAATATTTTTCCTTTCCTTTATCTCTAAAATTTCAGAGCCATTGATCACAACTATCCAATGGCTCCCTTTCATTCATGCATTTTAACTATCCCAAATACCCCAAACCCTAAATCACTTTCTCACCACCCAACCGCCTTTGTTTACCTTTTCTTCCTCTTCTCTCTTCCCATCAGAACCCCATCAATCAATATCCTTGCAGAAATTTGTGCAAGGTCACAGATTCAACCTCAAATCGTTCAATTTGTCCCCTACATCCACAAATCCTGCCGATTCACTTCTGTTTTAATCACTAAAATTTAAAAGCCCTAAATCGAACCCTATACCTAAAATATGCTACTGAAAATCATATGTTCTCTTTTTGTTATGTCAATCTAGAGCATACATAGTTGTTTGTCTCCGATTTCATCATTATTATTCATTGTTCAGAGGTCAAACGCAGTGATCTCTAGACATTAGGGTTTGAGCAGCAGTCAAAAGGCTTCAACGGTTGTCTCCTTGAGCCTAGGTAATTTCTATGATGTTTTTACCCTTTGTTCTTTTGATTCTTATCTGAGTTGCTATCATCATCTCCCTTTCGTCACTTTTCACTCATAAATTTGAACTGACTAGAACCCTAAGGCTTTGAAGGCCACTATATATACTGCCTTAAATGCATTCACCTAACAGACACTAAGAAACATGATAAAACATCAATACACATCAAAACAAAAGTTAAAGTTTGAATCTTTGTTTGTTAGGTTAAGATCCAGTAGCTTTCCACTAATTCCTCTCTTCTTTTTCTGTACGAGTTCAATCTCTGGGAGTTTGATTTGTTGGTTTGGGTTTCTAAACGGCTATCAACCTGATCCTACTTGGTTTGCTACCATGTAAAAGGTCAGTACCTACTGACCCCCTCTTTACTTTGAATCCATTCTATAATTCTGTGTTTCTTGATGATTACTTAGTCGATTCTTTGTTGTTCATGTTAGATGTTAGTAATGTAAGGTCGTATTTGTTATGCCCTACTTTAATTTGCTATTTTACTGTTCAATTAGGAGTGTTATGATTAAGTTATGTTTTATTAAAACTTGTCACTAAATCTATGCTATTGACTCCTATCTTTCATAATTAAATTAGTAAAAGACCCTAGACTAAGTGATATTCTCGTGATTAACCTTGCTAAGCCTCTGTAATTAAGTTAAGGTAACTCTTGTGCTCATTTTATGCATAACCTACCTCTATTGTTTGAACAAAATATTATGTCGGTTAAGCTAATTGAAATCATGTTCTTGAACCTTTCTTTGTGTTTCTGTAACTCCAGAGTACTTGACCCCTAACCTGTGTCATTATTTTGGTATTAAAAATGGATTCCCCAGCACTTCATATTATGTTTGACCTGTCTCCTTTAATAGCTTTAGTTAAATGGGTCTGTTGTTGATATCCTGTTTGTTCTACACTCTCAATAATCCATGTAGCTATAATGTTATTACCCTTAGACCCTATTGAGCTTCATGATTAATTAATCTATGTCCTATGCTGATAATGTTGTATGTAATATTTTCTGTTAACCAAGAAGTTGAAATAAAATCAGGTCTCTTAACTTATTTGAAATGATGTCAATACGTGTTACATTGTACCATCTTGACAGCTATGATGTTCTGCTATCCTGACTCAGTTCCTGCCCTCATGTCAATTTGTTTTTACTCTAATTAGTAGTCTGCTCATGTCATTGCAATAGAATAATCTCTATATATACTCTGAAATAACTTGAAACCACATAATGAACCTTATTAGTGTATTAGGGAACCTGCACTCATATCTAAACATAACTTGACTAAGGTAAATTTCTATAGTGAGTGTTGACATTTGCTTTCTCATGCTTGTTAGAGCCCTGTGATGAAAATTACATGAGACTCTCTGCTACCATATTAATCAAATAACTCTTCTTAGCTTCTACACCTGAGCTCACCCCTGTTGTGGCAGTATTGTTGTACCCATAGAGCATCTTATAACAATAGCTTGAAGAGGTTTATCCTTGTATCTATATGTTCCCCAGTGATAGTCCGGATCTTTCTGTGATAATAAATTGGTTTGAGTTCAGTGGATGATCCTATATATAAGAGACTGACCCTATGATAAGTTGGTATTTTACTAAATTATCTCTTCTTGATACTTAGTCTTTTGTGTGATTTTGCTGAGAAACTAAGACATTTGTTGATATTTATTGGTATATTTTAGGTATCAAGTGATTTAGAGAAGATATGGAAGAAAACAAGTCAAAATGTGTTAAAATGAGAAAAATGGACTGCTGCTAGATTATGCTCTTCGCAATCGCGAAGATCCGTATGCGATCGCAGAAGGCCAGGAAAACATACATCGCGAATGCGGGGAAAATTATGCAAACGCGATGAAGAAAGCTGACCAGCTATTGTCAATTTTTATTTTTTGAGTTCATTAGTTTCAATTGGATTTTGGATTTGTATTCTGCTCGAGTTTTTATGTGCCATGTGTGGTGAGATTTATTGTGAGTTCTTTTGCATTATTTGTAGTCTAGAACTTGCCCAGAATGTTCTTCAAGGCGAAATCCTAGACTAAATTGGTTTGAAAAATGATGTTAGGCCCTCCTTGGACCGTTATTATGCCTTAAATTTCCTACCCTTGCATATTTTCTCTAGTCAACCCCTTTTGAGTCTTCAAAATCAATTTTTTGGCAACCATGTTACAAGCTTTAACCCTTTGTTCGTTATTGATCTATCTTTTGGCATCCTACCTCCCTAATTACTTTGAAAGTGTAAATATAGGCTAAAAACATATGTTTGGGGGTAAAGGTTGGAAAAGTTGTGGTGTAAAAGTTGCTTAAAAGGTGAAAGGTAATAAAACAAAATAGTGAAACCTTCCTTGATTTAAAAAAACAAATGAGTAGGAAAGAAGAATAATGAATGAAAAATAAGGAGTTGTGAATAAAGGGAAGATTAGGTGTGGAATGAAAAGTGAAGAAAGGATGGAAAACGCTTTTGAAGGAAGTGTGCTTTAATTATTGTAAATTATAGTGCTTAAGGAGGTTTTGAGTCACTCTTATCCAAATTGTGACCTACCTTAACCAAAAGCCTACATTACAATCCTTTAAGTCCTACTTGATTTTGAACTAAGTGTGCCTACATTAGTGGAGAAATACATGAATGGCAAGCCTATGGCACTGCTTTTGTGCATTGGAATATCTTTGTGAGAGAGAGAGTTAATTATTTCCATTTGATATCCCATTCGTGTTTAAATTGTAATTTATAAGTTGGGATTCTCTCTTAAGTGTGAGGGCACATGAAATTTTGAGTTGTGAACTTAATCCAATTTTTAATTGTGAGGAATGAACAAAAAAAACTTATTTGTGATAATGAGGAAACTTTTGAAGCTTTAGTGTTATGACTTGGTTGCTACTTTGATTAATGTGGTGTTTGAGCACTTGAATTGTAATGAAATTTGTGAGAAGTTGTTGACAATTCATATGCTTTGTATTAATTATTGGTACCAACCGAAGTCACCATATTGTGTTTAATTTGAACCTTTTTTACTTGAAATGATGTTTGGTATGTGATTGAGCTTAATTGATGATTTTATTGAAGGATGTTCTTAGTTGTTGAATTGCTTGAGGACAAGCAATAGTTTAAGTTTGGGGGTTTGATAAGTTGGTATTTTACCAAATTATCTCTTCTTGATACTTAGGCTTTTGTATGATTTTGTTGAGAAACTAAGACATTTGTTGAAGCATATTTTAGGTATCAAGTGATTTAGAGAAGATATGGAAGAAAACAAGTCAAAATATGTTAAAATGAGAAAAATGGACTGCTGCCAGATTATGCTCTTCGCGATCGGAAAGATCCATATGCATTCGCGGAAGGCCAGGAAAACATACATCGCGAACGCGGGGAAAATTCTGCGAACGCGATGAAGAAAGCTGACCAGCGTTTGTCAATTAAAGAAAGCTAAATGTGATGTGACTTCTTTGAGTTCATTAGTTTCAATTAGATTTTGGATTTATATTCTACTTGAATTTTCATGTGTCATGCGTGGTGAGATTTATTGTGAGTTCTTTTGCTTTATTTGTAATCTAGAACTTGCCCGGAATGTGCTTCAAGGCAAAATCCTAGACTAACTTGGTTTGAAAAATGATGTTAGGCCTTCCTTGGACCGTTATTATGCCATAAATTTCCTACCCTTGTATATTTTCCCTAGTCAACCCCTTTTTGTGCCTTGAAACTTTTTCTTTGGCAACCATGTTACAAGCTTTAAGTCTTTGTTCGTTATTGATCTATCTTTTCGCATCCTACCTCCCTAAGTACTTTGAAAGTATAAACATAGGCTAAAACCCTAAGTTTGGGGGTGAAGGTTGGAAAAGTTGTGGTGTGAAAGTTTCTTAAAAGGTGAAAGGTAATAAAAAAATAGTGGAACCTTCCTTGATTTAAAAGAAAATGAGTAAGAAAGAAGAAAAAGGAAGGAAAAATAAGAAGTTGTGAATAAAGGGAAGATTAGGTATGGAATGAAAAGTGAAGAAAGGATGGAAAACGTTTTTGAAGGAAGTGTGCTTTAATTATTGTAAATTGTAATGCTTAGGGAGGTTTTGAGTCACTCTTATCCAAATTATGTCCTACCTTAACCAAAATCTTATATTAAATCCTTTAAGTCCTACTTGATTTTGAACCAAGTGTATCTACAATAATGGAGAAATACATGAAGGGCAAGCATATGGTACTACTTGTGTGCATTTGAACATCTTTGTGAGAGAGAGTTAATTCTTTCCATTTGATATTCCATATATGTTTTGAATTACAACCTATGAGTATGGGATTCTATCTTAAGTGTGAGGGCACATGAGATTTGAGTTGTGAATTTAATCCCATTTTCAATTGGGAGGAATGAACAAGGAAAAGTTATTTGTGATAAAGAGGTAAATTTTGAAGCTTTAGTGTCATGACTCGATTGCTACTTTGATTAACATATTGTTTGAGCACTTGAATTGTAATGAAATTTATGAGAAGTTTTTGGTGTTTCATATGCTTTGGATTAATTATTGGTACCAATCAAAGTCATGTGTTTGTACTTAAAGTAGACCTTTTGACTTGGTATGATATTGATGCACTATTGAGTTAAATACTTCGAAGGAGATTTTGTGCTTTCATTACTTGAGGACAAGCAATAGTTTAAGTTTGGGGGTTTGATAAGTTGGTAATTTACCAACTTATTTACCAACTTATCTCGTCTTTAATCTTCGATTTTTGCTATGTTTGATTGATAAAATAGTGTGTTTAATATTGTTTACTTCTACTTTATAGGTTTTATGTGATTTATAAGTAATCGGGAAGAAACCAAGAAAAAACAAGTCAAAAAGGGGCTCAAAACCAGAAATCTAGAAATCGGCCTCAGGGGTCGCAAATGCGAGCAGTAGCTCGCAATTGTGAAGTCAACCAAGAAAGTCAACGTTCGCAAATGCGAACATGTGAATCACAATTGTGAAGCCAACTTAGTCAAACAATGTTTGCAAATGCGAAATAAGGTCCTCAAATGCAAAGTCAAACCAGACAGTCAACCTTCACAAATGTGAAGTCTTCATCGCAAATGCTATAGTCAACAGGAAAGTCAAAGTTCGCAAAAGTGAACATAGCTTCGCAAATGCGAAGATCGCGCTTCAGTTCTGGGCTATTCTATAATTTCACATCCTTTGGCCCCAAACCCTTTAATACAGGACCTAGCTCATTTGTAAAATATCTTCTGCCAGTCTCTGCACATCTCTTGACTAGAGAACACAAGTTTTGAAGCTAGGGTTCTTGCACACACACTTGGGTCTTGAAGATTGAAGCTTTTGGTTGAGAATTTCTTACCCATTTATGTTCATTTCTTCATTTCCTTGCTTTGTATTGAATATCTAAGTGTGTAGTATTTTTTTCAACACTTGAATCTTGTTTATTGGAATATTCATATTTAAAGTGAGGATTAAATATCTTGTTGTGCTTATGTATTGAACGATTTTTATTTATTATGAAGTGAGTTATTGTTTCTTTAATTATTCTTACTCTTTAATGTTTCCAAAGGGATTAGCTAACCCTAGGACTCGCCCATTAACTTCGAATTAATATTGGAAAAGATAATTTGGGGTTGAAAAAGATTAATTAACAAGAACTTAAGGCGTTAACCCTCACTTTATAGATTCTACCTAGGGATAGGATTGAAGTACTTGTAGCCATATTCGGGTGTGCTTAATCTCTTAATTATTTTAGGGATAATTCAATTAGGAAGTCTTGTTAGTCTTCGGAAGAAGCTAATATAGAATTATTACCCGAGGCTACTTAACATAAACTCGCTCATATTTGTAAAATCGTGAAATACATTGGATCGTTACTTGAGTGTAATTCCCAATGCACCCATGCTTGTAGCCATTGATCATTTTACTTTCTTTCTAGGTTAGTTTACATTTTCGTAATTAGTTATTAAATATTTTCTCAAAACCTTTCTAAGTGTTTGGCTTAGCATAATAAGTGATAATTCTCTTACACGCCTAATCGCCTACATATTGTTCTCTGTGGAATTCGACCCCGAATTATATTTGGGTAAATTATATTGCATGCGATCGTGTCTATTTATATTTTAGTAGTGGATTTGGACGTCATCACCCTAATGATATGTCCTTGTTTAAATGATTTTAAATGTTAAGATAAGCGATGATGTCGTAATGACATGTACACAGACTCATGTACTAAGTGTTGATAATGAACTTGTTTGCATATCTTGGAGTTAGTATATTGTGATTTTTTAGCTTACATGTTAAGGTGATAAGGGTTTAGTTTTATAATTTGAACCTGCATGGGAGAATTATGGAACATTAAACCTATAGTGAAGACAATAAAACATACACCTATGCTCACCTCTATGTAATACTTATCTAATAAAATCTCTGGGTCTAGAATCTATGAGCAATGAAACATGTCTATTGCTTGTACTTTATTTTCTTGTTTTACTATGTCTCCACAGTGATCTCATGCATGCATGTATATTCTATACTCTGATATGAATCCTCTTAAGTCAATACTGTGCCCTTGGTTGCTTCTATGCTTTGATAATGAATTACAACATCCCATTTGTTAATAGCTATTGAGTCTTCGTGTGTTTGAACCTTTAAAGGGTTTACCATGACTTTTACATCTACTGTTTGTGTCTTGGAAATATGAAATTACTTCGTTGATCCTTTTATTTGTGTTTAAATCTTTGAGGAAGATTAGAAGTAGGTGGTTAATGGTATTTGGGTGTGAAACCTTGTTGTGGATAAAGCACCCTTCCCTGACACAAGCACTGTTCGGGGTCCGTGAGACCCTCGTGAACTTTGAAGTTCCAGGGGTTCATAAGGATATTTTATCCATAAACAAGGATTTATCCTAAGCCTTTAATTATTAACTCTTGTTAATCCTCATAGGATTAACATAAATAAAATCTGTCTCACCACATTCTTTAGCTCTTCATTATTAGTTTGTCATAATTTCTATCTTATTTCATTTTTACATTTCATATACACTAATGATCTTTTTTTTTTTTTGTTTGCATGTTTCGAATTGGGCCTACTGAGTTCCATTGGGAATTCAGGCCCAAATTCAAATCTAGTCTACTCCTTTGTCTGCATGATGGAGTCTGCCGAATCCTGCTGGGCCTGGTTGATCTTACCAAGCCCAATTGTCAAGAGTCCAACATCTCTCACTTATTTATTGCAAACTCTATTTGTTTCTGTTTGTTATTTCGCACATGTGTATCTTTGAATGACTAACTTTATTATTCGATAACTTTGATACTTTGATTGTGTAGGAACATAGGCAAACCAAAGCTCATAGGTAAAAGGATCAAAATCAGAAATTTTGCACACTTTAAACCCTTTAATATTTGGTCACTTATTAATTTCAAATTTATTTTCTTATCAAATGAAAAACCCTATCTTGTTATCACTGACGATTGTCAATAAATGTAGACTTTCGCAGATTCAAAGCAAAAATGAATTCTCTTTGGAAAATCACATTGCGAGAATAATTGCGAATCTGTTTTCAAGAAATAAAACCAAGCACAGGCGACGTTTATGAACTGATGGACCTCAACGAGTTTCAGAATATAAGGTTCCGGTTGAAATTGATTTTCAAATAAGGTATACTCATCCCAACTTAAGGTATATTTTCAAATAGTCTCTTATTCTACTAAGTTACATATGAGTAACCACATTTTTCCAAAACACACAACCTCTTTCAAACAAAAGATTACTTATAAGACTTTTCTCGAAAATAAAGCATATCTAGTTTTCAACTTAATAAGTATACATGCATATCCTAAAGGGTGATTTCCTTTTTCAAGATCATAAAACCCAAAAACTTATAATTTCTTTTTAAAGTACATACACGACCTTTTATCAAGTAGTGAACTTTCTAGCTAAAATTTAGGATATTTTCACAGACTTTAAAAATATGTCGAAGCAGAATATAGACATTTCTTTCCTCGAACCTAGCCTAAGCCTAAGGAGCTACCTCGGGTAGATTTTGAGGGATGCCTAACCCCTTCCCCTCATAATAACTAGAACCCTTACCCAAATCTCACCGGTTAGTAGACCATTAGGATAATAATCTTACAAACCCATAGGTACCCTAATATACCTTCATTAGGTGCCGACTCTCTTTAATCAACTTTAGATGAGCCGTTAATTGTATTTTGTTTTGACTAGTGCAAAATAGGATGCAACACCTGGCACAAATACCCCGCAATCATACTCTCAACATTCTCACAGTACTTGGAAAAATGCCCCTTAATCATCACACATACACTCATCACTGTATAGGTGCCTGACATAAGTCCCTCACTAAGCACATATCAAGTTCCTGTAGTCACAGGCCCAAAGTAACATGGGTGATAACCTGACTTCTGAGGGGCAAATACTAGCCCAAGCGCTGATCAGATCAAAAGTCAATGATCAACATCACTCAGCCAATATGGGGTCTTGACGCAAGTGTCACCTCATAATCAATATCAACACGGTTCTACGACCCAAAATTAGTCATCAATCCGCTCAATATGGCTCTATGGACCAAATCAATCATTCATCTCCTCATATTTCAGTATGCCAACATCTCACAGTACCATAATCAAAATACCACATAGAATATGCCAACGTGCCACGACTCAGCTTAAACCCATGTCACCCACACAAGGACACTAACAACATGTGAGATAATATATCAAGAGTGCACAGAGACAGAGATATAACATACAGATATAATATCATGACTTGAGAATAATACTGTGGCTAAGGAAAATAGCTCAACATAGCAGGAATAGCCCTATCATGTCTCACACAGATAAGCAATAACCTAGACATAATTCTTAGCATGAAAAATAGCTCACATTGTCATACAAGTGGAGAAATACGGTATCAAATGGCCTAAAGTCTACCCGAATGATGAATAACCACGGTGCACGGATATGTGCTCGTCACCTCGCATATGTGTTACCCCTCAACATATATCCAACATCATAGCCTACGGGGAAATACCCCAAAACCAAGCCTGAGGAAGATACTTAACTCGAGCGAGAGAGAATCAATACTCCAAGAATCCTTTGCCTCTCGAATCGGTCACTGAACGGGTAAAATCTAGCCAAAAACAACTCAATAATGTCAAACAATGCTATAAGAATTAGTTCCAAACAATACAGCTTCAATCTTTATTCAATTCCCAAAAAAGTCAACAAAAGTCAACCCAAACCAACATAATCAAAAACCGAGTCGAGGAGTAGATCCCGTCTACCTATAACCCCACGAGTCCAAATATGTGATTAGATTCCAAAGACAAGTCCAAATCGACTCCCAAATTCCTAATTCATACTCTCCAAAATTATAGTTAAAATCTCCAAATTTCTTTTTCAAATCCTATAATCTATATGTAATAATCCATGGGGAAATAAGATATATTATCAAAATCAAGTAGAAATTATTTACCCTCTTTCCTTGTGTGAAAATCTCTTCACAAATCGCCCATCTTTAAGTCTAGGGTTCAAAATATAAGAGAATGGAATAAAATTCCCAAATAAGGACTCAAAATAGTCTGCCCAGTACTACCCTTCGCGAACGCTACCTACGCCTCGCGTTCGCGAAGCACGAATCCGCTACTGCCTCCAAAACCTTATTTGTGAACGTGGAATATACCTAGCAAACACGAAGCACATGCAACCCAGACCTACACAAATATGTGTCTGCCTTCGTGATCGCGAAGGCTGACATCTAGCCTGCCACCCCCGCTCTGCGAACGCGATCCCTGAAGCGCGAGCGTGAAGATCAACTGACCACACACATCGGTAATGCGTTACTCAGCCTCCAAACACAAAGAACAAATTTTAGTTGCCTCAAAATAACCCTCCGCGATCGCGAGATCTACTCTGTGATCGTGAAGCACACCAGACACCAGCAAATATTTGCAATCTCAATCATGCTTCGGGTGATCCAAAACTCACCCAAGCCACCCGGGACCCCTTCCGATTATAACAACAAATCTGTAAACACTACCCGAATCTATCCAAAGCCTCCAAAAAAATACGAGATTATCACATCTACGAATCGAAGATCAAACCACAAATTGAACTTCTCTTAAGTTCATAAGCTTCTAAACTTCCAACCAAGCATCCTATTATTACTTAACCACTTCGGATCACAATCAAACTTCGTTCATAAGTTCCAATAAACTAAATGAATCTAACAAGAATACAAGAACCATAGTCAGAACCCGATATCATCAAAGTCAGCTCCCGGTCAAACCTATCAACTCTCTAAACCTTCACATTGCCAACTATCGGCAAATAGAACGAAACATCCTAGGAACCTCCAAATCTAAATTCGGAGATACGCCAAACTCTAAAATCACCATACAATCCTATTGGAACCATAAAATCACCATTCCGAGGTTGTCTACTCAAAAGTCAAACACTGGCCAACTTTTACAATTAAGCTCCAACAATTAAACTAAATGTTTTAATTCACTCCCAAATCTATCTGAAACCAAATCAACCATCCCCGCAAGTCAAAAAACAACAAACAAGCATAGAGGAAGCATCAAATAGGGAAACGGAGTTGAAATACACAAAATGACCAACCAGGTTGTTACATTCTCCCCATTTAAACAAAAGTTCGGCGTCAAACGGGTTTAGTATCATACCTGGAATGTCAAAAAGATGTGGATATCTTCTATGCATATCATGCCTGATCTACTAAGCCGCCTCCTCTACCATTTGACCTCTCCACTGAAAATTAATTGATAATATATCCTTAAACCTCAACTTCCAAAACTGCCTCTCTAAAATGGCTACCGACTCTTCTTCATAAGCCATATTCTCATCCAACTGCATTGAACTAGAATCTAACACATGCAACTGATCCTCATAATATTATCAAAGCATGGAAACATGAAATATCGGATGAACCCCCGAAAATATGGGGGGTAAGGCAAGTCTACATGACACCTCACAAACTCTCTTTAAAACCTCAAATAGACTGATATATCGAGGGCTTAACTTGATCTTCTTCCCAAACCTCATCACGCCCTTCATAGGCGAAACTCGAAGAAGAACCTTCTTACCCTCCATGAAATCCACATCATGAACCTTCCTATCGGCATAAGTCTTTTGCCTAGACTCCGCTGTAAGAAGCTGCTCTTGAACCAATTTCACCTACTCCAAAGAATCACGAGCCAAATATGTTCCCAACAAACTAGCTTCACCAGGCTCATACCAACCAACTGGAGAACGACATCGCCTCTCATAAGGCCTCATACGAAGCCATCTGGATACTCGGTTGATAGATGTTGTTGTATGAAAACTACCCTAATGGTAGAAACTGATCCCACTAGCCCCCAAAATCGATAACACAAGCCCTCAATATATCCTCCAAAATCTGAATAGTCTACTCGAACTGTCCATCAGTCTGAGGGTGAAATGCAATGCTCAACTCAACCTGCATGCCTAACTCATGTTGAACGACTCTCCAAAAGTGCGATGTAAATTGAGTACCCCTATCCGAGATGATAAAGACAAGCACACATGTAGGCCAACAATCTCTTTGATGTAGGTCTTAGCCAACTGCTCCGAAGTGTTGGAAGTCATGATTGGAATAAAATGTGCAGACTTTGTCAGTCTGTCCACAATGACCCAAATAGCGTCAAATCTCCCCAAAGTCCGTGGTATTCCCACCACAAAGTCAATAGTAATGTGTTCCGATTTTCACTCTAGTATATCAATCTTTTGAGGTAAACCACCCAGTTTATGATGCTCATAATTAACATGTTGGCAATTTAAACACCATGATATATGCCCAACAATGTACCTATTCATCCTCCTCCACCAATAAGGTTTCTTCGAATCACGATACATTTTCGTAGCGCCTTGATGAATAGAATACCGCAAACTATGAGCCTCCTCAAGAATCAACTCTCTCAAACCATATACATTAGTTACAAAAGTTTGTTTGTGAAGTCGAAA
Source organism: Nicotiana otophora (assembly GCA_000715115.1). Lineage (NCBI taxonomy): Eukaryota > Viridiplantae > Streptophyta > Magnoliopsida > Solanales > Solanaceae > Nicotiana > Nicotiana otophora. The sequence goes on along the minus strand of AWOL01S0006755.1, from coordinate 55,915 downwards.
TACACCATCATCACCAATTACCACCTCCTTAGAACCACCTCACAACATTGTGTCGTTAAGGACAAGCAAATGGAGATCATCATACTGACGTAATTGGATACGCTAAAACAAAGACGACTATGCTACAACACAAGCAACAACTCTGTCGGGCTCAAAAATATCCAATCTCACGAATATGTTGGCGAAAGCCTAAGCATCCACAGCTAAACGCCTCTCTACAGTTGGAAACAATGCTAAATGCCCCATACTCTTTGCCTTCCTACTCAAGGCGTCTGCTACCATATTGCCCTTCCCCTGATGATAAAGAATAGTGATATCATAATCCTTCGACAGCTCCAACCATCTCCGTTGCCTCAAATTCAAAAAACATTCTATTTAAATAGATGCTTGAGACTCCGATGATCCATATACACCTCACTAGACACGCCATAAAGTAATGCCTCCAAATTTTGAGAGCGTACACCACATCTTCTAACATCAAATTATGCACCGGGTAATTCTTCTTATGAGGCTTCATTTGGAACGATGCATAGGAAATCACCCTATAGTCCTGCATCAACACATATTTTAGACCAAATTGTGAAGCATCATAATAAACTATATATGATGTTTGGCTATAAATATATATTTTTAGTGCATTGCTTACCTTACATTTGAGTGTTTTAATGATTAATTGTACTATGTTTGAGCATAATTGAGTTCTTTTTATGTGTAGGACCATTGGAATGCACAAAGGATTAAAAGTTGGATAAAACGATGTTGAAGACACAAGAAAAGAGCACGAAAAGGAGAAAATCGAATTAAGGCAAGGGAACCGCGCCCCATACCAGGCCTCACCTACTCTAAAGCCTGGTCAACTGTGACCTAGACCAGGCCTCGCCTGCTCTAAAGCCTAGACAACCGCACCCCAGACCAGGACTCGCCTGCTCTAAAGCCTAGTCCACTTGGCTACAGACCAGGCCTCGCTGGTCTAAGGCGCGGTCCCCCAGTCCGCAAATAAATTGTTTTCTACTTAGTTTTGGACTTGGAAACTGCGACCTTAACTATAAATACCCCCTAAACATGACTATTAAGGAGGTTGTCAATTTTGGAGGCGAGAAAAGGCAAAGAAGCACAAACAGAGCACAGAATTCATCGATTCTTCCATCTTTCATCCAATTATTGTCATGAACATGAGTGGCTAAGAACCTTATTATTCTTGGTTATGGTTGTTATTGACTATTGTAGTTTGATGGTTGATTATTTTGCTTGAATTAGCATATTAATTTATTTATTCAATCTTGCACTTAATTATTTTATTGCGTAACTAACAATAGGGTACTATCTACGAATTTATAGTTGAACTCGAAAGTGGAAACTATAGATTGCATATAAGATTGAATAGAGTAAGTTCTTGGATCCGAACATCGAAGAATAGATTCGTGATTAGGATAGACATATTCTAGTTTCCTTACTTGGTTATTTTGCAGGAAATACACATGAATTCTTGTTAATTTTGATACTATAGACATATAGTCTTAGGTTGGCTTGGATAGGCGAGCGAAGCATCGAAAGAACTTCGCGAGCATAATAAACCTTGTTAATCAATAAATTAGATAAAATCAAGTGATTAAATCAATCAGAAGAACGCAATATAAGAGATATTAATCCCATGACCGCGGAATATTCCCATCACACTGAATTATTTCTAAGTGTTTGCTTGTTTGCTTTGCACCTTTGAATTGTTAGTTTGTTTAGTAATTTTGTAGTAATTTTTAGTCATAAAAATCACAATCATCTTCCTCAAAATATCTTGAACAAATAACTCATAATTAGTTTAGTTTAGGCAGTAGTTGATCATAAATCCTCATGAGAATGATACTTTCTTTTCACTTTATTACTTGTAGACCATGTATACCTGTGTGTGCATTTGGACCCAACAAGTTTTTGGCGTCGTTGTTGGGGATTTAGAAATTAGCTACTTGTCTTAAAAAAGCTTGTATTTGTTTTTGTTGGAGATTTAGTTTGATTTAATGTGTCTGACTCTACAGGTCTTCACATTGAATCTAAGAAGAAGTAACAGCTTGAACAATCTTCCATCTTTTGATCCCGAACCTGAAAGACTCTTCCACATGTTAAGGAGGGAGGCGGAATCAAGAGCAAGAATTGCAGATTTGGGCATTGTAGTCCAACCACAGCCAATCGAGATGGCAGAAAATGATGAGAGACCGGTGATTGAGGCTGCAAGGCTAGACTTGCCAACATGACTCAGGCTATCATGAAGCCTGATATAACTGGGCACTTCGAGCTAAAATAGTATATGGTGTAACTAATTCAATCCACGGGGTTATTTGTGGGTTTGTCAAGTGTAGATCCCAAAAGGCATATACATAATGTTTTGGAGATTATGGATACATACAACTATACAAACGTATCCAAGGACTACGTCAGACTAACTTTGTTTCCCTTTTCTCTGATGGGGGAAGCAAAGGAATGGTTAAGCAAAGAGCCCGCAAACTCAATCCTCACATAGTATGATCTAGCACAGAAATTTCTCATCAAATTCTTTCCACAAAGAAAACAAAGTTATTGAGAAGCCAAATTTTGGGGTTTCAACAAAAAGATGGTGAAGCTCTACATCAGGCCTGGGAAAGATATAAAAAGTTACTCAAAGATTGTCCTCCCCACTATCAAACTGATGAAGTTTTGGGGCATACTTTTGTGGATGGGTTGCACGGGACCTCCAAATTGAATCTAGACTTGGCTTGTAGAGGAAGTTGCATGCAAAATCCATACGTTAAGATTTAGAACCTGCTAAACAATTTCACTGCAAATGATCATAACTGGCAAGGTGAGGGTGAACTGAGAAGAATGATCAGACAGAAAGCATCAGGTACACTCGAACTGGATGAGATGTTAGCCATGCGAGCAGAAATTTCTAAACAAACCAACTAAGTGGCTAAGATAGAAATGGGTCAAGGGCATCAGATGCATCAAGTTCAGAGGATGGCCATATGTTGTAAAATATATGGAGAAGGTCACACGAGTGACCAGTGTCCGGTGAATTCAGAATCCATTTATTATGTGGGCCAGCAGGGTAGAGGTCCAATGAACCAAAATGCACAATATGGGAATACTTATAATCCCAATTGGAGGAATCACCCGAACTTCTCATGGGATGGAAATCAGGCTACTTAAAATCAATATAGACCCCAAGGAAACTATAATTAGCCCCAAAAGCCACCACAACAGGTAGAAGAAAGCACCAAGGATATGTTGAAAAAGTTGTTAATTGACAACCAGCAACTTCGAACAGATAACCAGCATCTGAGGATTGAATTTCGTAATATAGAGAGGCAGATTGGGTAGTTGGGTGCACAACAAAATATTCGACCTACTGGAACACTCCCAAGTAGTACTGAGAAAAATCCCATTGAACAAGTGCAAGCAATTAATCTAAGCAGTGGGAAAGCATTTAAGGAGGTGCCACCTAAAAAGTATGTGCCTAAAGAAGTTTTTGAAAGATTGGTACCTCAACCAGAGGTAGAAGCTGAAAAGAAAGATGATGAACACAGGCAAGAGATAGAGATAAGGCCACCACCGCCTTTTCCTTAAAGGTTGCAAAAATTGAAAGATGATTCCAAGTACAAAACGTTTCTAGATATCTTGAGCCAGGATGCGTGTGAATCTACCTTTGGTGGAACTGCTGCAAGAAGTGCCTAAATATGCTAAGTACTTGAGACACATTGTGGTCAATAAAAGAAGGTTGATAGAGTTTGAAACAGTTGCACTTACTGAGGAGTGCAGTGCTAGAGTACAGAGTAAGAACCCGCCTAAGTTGAAGGATCCAGGTTGTTTTATAATTCCCTTGGCGATTGGAAAATACGAGGTTGGTAGAGCCTTGTGCGATCTGGGAGCGAGCATTATCTGATTCCACTGTCAGTGTTCAAGCATCTCGACTTAGGAGCACCAAGGCCTACTACTATAACTCTATAGCTAGCAGATCGGTCATTAGCAATGCCTGAAGGAATTATTGAAGATGTGCTGGTGCGAGTGGGGAAGTTCATATTTCCCGGCGATTTCATTATTCTTGACTAAATGGCCGATGAGGAGGTTCCAATTATTTTGGGGCGACCATTCTTGGCCACTAGAGGGGAACTTATTGATGTGAGGAGGGCAAGCTAAAGATGAGAGTGCATGATGAAAAAGTCACATTTAATGTGTACAAGGCGCTTAACCTTCCTAAGCATTAGGAGGACTTGTGCATGATCTCTGTGGTAGAATCGAAGTTGATAAAGTAAGGTATTTATGTGGAGCCTAGTAGCATGGAAAAGAAAATCGGGTTAGAAGAAGTGGTGTTGCAAGCTGAATGTGTAAAGGTAGAAGAGAAAAGGGTCAGATAGGAAAGAGGAGATCCTCCTAGAGCACGCAAGAAGGAAAAACTCCATGGAAAGAGGAGGAAACGAAAGCGTCCAGCTTGAAGGAGTCATTTATGTCATGCCGCGACATTAAATCAGGTGCTTCATGGGAGGCAACCCATTGTGATGTTATATTCGTCATGCTATGATGTTAACTGAGGCTCTTGTTGGGAGGCAACCCAAATCATAGTTTAGTTAGATTAATTAGATTTTTCTTTTTGTTTTTAGGTACTAATAAGTTTTTAGTTGAATTTTGGTGTTTGAATAGGTACGGGAGAATGATGAGAGGTCAAATAAATTCATGAAGGATTCCAAAGCACAAGGCACCTTGCACCATAGTTGGCAACGCGAGGATTGCTTTGTGCATTTAGCCTCGCGACGCGAACTGCTTTGCGTGTTCTGTGTGGCGACGCGCGGATTCGTGTTTTGAGCCTATTTTGTCTCCTTTTTGGTTTTGGACTAGATTATTTCATCTAGGTATTTTTCCTACATCTATAAATAGTCATAAAACATAATCATTACACAACGTTTGACCAAGGGAGAGCACGAAGCAGTCGTGGTAGACGGGTTTCATCTTTTCTTCCGCCAAAATTAGTAATTTTTAGGTTTCTTGTATGATTTGTTGTTTGGATACCATGTCTATGTGGAGCTAAACTTCACTTTCTACGGTTGTGGTTCTCTCATGACTATTGTTATTCGGATATTGATTTTGATTTGTTGATTTATCGTACCGGTTTATTTACTCAATTTTGTGCTTAATTAATTGATTGCTTGATCACCAATTGAATACTATCTACGAATCTATAATTGAACTCGAAAGTGGGAATTCTAGATTGCATATAGGAATGAATAGAGCAAGTTCTTGAACCTGGGCATCGGGGAATGGATTCGTGTTTAATTGCCTTGCTTGGTTATTATACGGGAATTACAAATGCATTCTTGTTGATTCTACTCTTTAGACATATATGTGTTAGGTTAACTCGAATAGGCGAGTAAAAATTCGATAGATTCTTATAAGCATTATCAACCCCATCAAACAATAAACTGGATAAATTAATAAGTCAATTCAATTGAAGAATACAATAGGATTGTTAGATAGCCCATGACCCTAGATCGTTTTCATCACATTGATAACATAAAAATCTGCTTTTCTTTTGTTCAAAGTTCATTATTTATTTTTCTTTATTTTAATTAGCTTAGAGTCAAATACTTCTAGGTATAATTCTTGTTTAGATAATTAGGATAGTCTAATTTAGCTAATAGTAGTTGATAATAAGTCCTCTTGGGTTTGACATCCGACTTCTAGTTACTTTATTGCTTGACGACCGTGTATACTTGTGTGTGTTTGGCCGCAATAGTATACAACCATGATCCTGAAGGCAATACCAAAGAGTCGTAGACAAAGAAATATTGAGCTTTCAAAATCTCTCCTCACACTCGTCGGACCATCTAAACGAAGCACCCTTCTGAGTCAACTGGTCAATGGAGCTGCAATAGACGAGAAATCCTCCACGAAGCGGAGATAGTAACCAACCAAACCTAGGAAACTCCAAATCTCTGTAGCGGTAGACGTTCTGGGCCAGCTCTAAACTACCTCAATCTTCTTTGGATCTACCTTGATCCCATTAGTAGACACTATGTTCCCCAAGAATGCCACCAAGTCCAACCAAAACTCACACTTGGAGAACTTAGTATATAACTTCTTCTTCCTTAGAGTCTAAAGCACGATCCTCAAATGTTGCTCGTGTTCCTCCCTACTAGGGGAATATACCAATATATCATCAATGAACACAATGATAAAAGAATCCAACTAAGTCTGGAACACACTGTTCATCAAATGCATGTAAGATGCTTGGGCATTAGTCAACACAAACGACATCACCAAAAATTCATAATGCCCATAATGAGTCTTGAAAGTCGTCTTAGGGATGTCTGAAGCCCTAATCTTCAATTGGTGATACCTCAATCTTAGGTTAATCTTTAAGAACAATCTAGCCCCCTGAAGTTGATCAAATAAATCATCAATGCGCGGCAACGGATACTTGTTCTTGAGGGTAACCTTGTTCAACTGTCGGTAGTCAACACACATTCTTATAGAACCATCCTTCTTTTTTACAAATAACATTGGTGTACCCCAAGGTGATACGCTAGCCTGATGAACCCCTTATCCAACAAATCTTGTAGTTGTTGTTTCAATTCTGTCAACTTCGCTGGAGCTATACGGTACGGAGGAATAGAGATAGGCTGAGTGTCCGGTGCCAAATAAATGCCAAAATCAATATCCCTATTGGGTGGCATGCCAGGTAGGTCTACAGGAAACACATCTGGAAACTCCTTCACTACTCGAACTAACTCAATAGTAGGAGTATTAGCACTAATATCTCTGACAAAATCTAGATACGCCAACATCCCTTCTCAACCATCCATTGAGCCTTCAAGAATGAGATAACTCTGCTAGGAATACAACCAAGAGAACCCTTCCACTCCAACCTCGCAACTCTGGTATAGCCAATGTCATGGTCTTAGCGTGACAATAAGAATAGTATGGTACGGAGATAGCCAATCCATACCAAAGATCGCATCAACATCCACCATATCCAACAATAAAAAGTCTACCCTAGTCTCAAAACCACATATGGTAACCACACAGGACCAATAAACTCGATCCACCATAATAGAATCATCAACCAGTGTAGATACATGAACATGGGTAGCAAGTGAATCATGTGGCATATCCAGACAAGAAGCAAAGTATGATGACACATATGAATAAGTAGAGTCGGGATCAAAAAATATCGAAGCATCTCTACGACACATATGAACAATACCTGTAATAAGTGCATCAGAAGTAATAACCTTCGTCCTCCTTGGGAATACATAGAAACTAGCTTGACCTCAACCAGACTGAGCTCCCCCTCTAGAACGACCACGTCCTAGATGACCTCAACCTTAGGGTAGCTGCGCAGGTGGTGAAGCAACTGGAACATTTATAGTTTGAACCCCACGCTGCCCTGAACCTCTATGAAGACGGGGGCAGTGTTTCTTGACGTGTTCCAGGTCTCCACACCCATAGTAACCTCTGACCGAAAATGACTACAGGGCCTTAATCGGACCCCGTGAACCAGAATACCCACCAAAAGAACCTGGTATCAATGAACCTTGAACGGATGGAGCGCGATGAGAACCCTGCGCTAGAAGTACACTGAACGAAGGTTGCACCAAATCTCCTCGACTAGGTGATGGCGTATAATAAGTGGCCTACTAGATTGGCCTCTCCCGAATTGTCATCGGCTTCCAAACGAGGCACCACCAAAAGCTACCTCAATGTAGGGACCTCTTATCCCTACCCTACATCATCTCCCTCGTCTCACTAAAGATGCACTCAACATGATGCAATATCTCCACAACCTGGTGAAATAAACTCCCAATCTCGGCCTCTCTAGCCATAGCAAGGCGAATACTCAGGGAAGACTGCCAATAAATCTCCTCACTTTCTCCTCCTCATAGGGAATCAAAAAGTAGCATGATGGGACAACTCTGTACACCTCATCTCATAGTCAGTAACTGACATCTAACCTTGCTAAAAGTGCTCAAACTGCCTCCTTAGCTCCTCTCTCCTGGTCTAGGACACAAACTTCTCCAAAAAAGACCCTGGAGAAATGAGTCCAGGCAAGAAGAGGTAATCCTGCTGGTCTGCCCAGCTCATAAACCTGCCAACACCTCTTGGATGAACCCTGCATCTGGAAGGCGGTAAAGTCAACTCATTTGGACTCGACTAGTCCCAAATTATATAGAATCTCATGACACAATCCAAGAACCCCTGGTCATCCTCTGAAGGTGTACCACTAAAGTGAGGAGGATGTAACTTTGTGAACTTATCCAATTTCTTTATCTCATCGGCTAAAATCGCGGACCTCTTCTCAGGATACGGGTCAATAATAGGTTGGACTCCCCCAACTAGTAACACTCCAGGGGTCTGATAATCATGGGCCACCTACTCTGGGGTACGAGTAGCAAGAGTCTGCGCTCTACCCCTTGCCTGAGAAGTAGCTGGTATAGTAGGAAACAAGTAAACCCTAGGGAACCTGAGCTGGTCCCACAGGCTCCACATTGTCAGGAATCTACTTCTTAATGGGAGCTATTGGTATCTCCACAACAGCTGCTCGAGTAGGCCCGCTAGCTATAGTGCCTGCTCCACCCCTGCCTCGACCCTGGCCTCTCGTGGCCCTGGCATGGGGTACCAGCACCTGCTCAATTGCACCAGACGAAATTTGTGAGAGAATAGAAGAGAAAAGATTCAAACTTAGGAATAAACAAATCCACATAACAGAGAATGAAAGAAAGAGAAGTTTTCCTAACAACCCAATAGCCTCTCGAAGATAAGTACAGACGTCTACATACTGATCGACAAGACTCTACTAGACTTGCTCATGACTCATGAGATTTAAGAAACCTAGTGCTCTGATACCAACTTATCACGACCCAAAGTCCCATCGGATCCGTGATAGATCCTAACACTACCTTCTAGGCAAGCTAACAACTAATATACAGAAATAAATTTCAATAATGGAATTAAATAGTCTTAGAAGCGAAATAGTATAAATAACTTAAGTCAAAAATAACAACATGACTGAAATCCATCCCAAAATCTTATGTTATCGAGTGCATGAGATTTACAGAATTTAAATATAGAGTCTTGACCAAAATATAGTACTATCTGATAGACTAAACAGTAATAGCATGAACTAAGAAAAGGGACTTCAAGGCCTACGAACAGAACATCAGTGCTACCTCAAAATCTCCAATAGGTACAGATGCCACCCTCTAGCAATCACCTCTATCAGCAACACTTGGATCTACACATGAAATGCAGAGTGTAGTATGAGTACAACCGACCCTATTTACTCAATAAGTAATAATCCTAACCTCTGGCTGAAAGCAGTGACGCGCTTGGCAAGGTCCATTGCTTATTTTCAATAGCCAACACAAATAACATCATAAGAACTGTAAAAGGAAAAGTAGATCAAGTAATATCTAGTTCAACTTTATCACAAAGAGAGGAGAAATAAGCATGATTTTCAACTATATCAGTCAAGACATCAATTATTCCATAGAAATTACCCAAACATGGATTATCAATTTAAACTATGATTCCAAGATTTAAACATGAAATAGAGACATTAAGTAATAGTTAGCATGAGAAAGATGAAATCCTATGCCTGCATGACAAGTTTACATGCCCAAAATCAATAATATCGCAATTTAATCATCAAGTATACCAAATCTCAACACATGTATAGTGCCTGATAAAAGTACCCCCTCAATCATCACACACACACACACACACACACTCAGCACTATACGTGTGCCTGACATAAGTCTCTCACCAAGCATATCTCATATGCCTGCACCCACTGGTTAATACCTGACTCCGGAGGGGCGAATCCTAGTCCAAGTGTCGATCGGATCAGAAGTTAATGATCAATATCACTCAGCCCATATGGGGCATGGCTGTGTCACCTTACTATCAATACCACTCAGTCCAATATGGATCCTGACGCACGAGTCACCTCACTATCAAATAACAACATGGCTCTAAGGCCCAAGATCAATCATTAATCTCCTTAAGTCTCAATATGCCAACCCATCACTGTACCATAATCAAAATACTGTAAAGAGTATAACAACATACCATAAATCAACTCAAACTTGTGTCACATAAATAAGGACACCAACAACATGTGAGATGACATATAAAGAGCGTACTGAGACATAGATATAATACGCGGATACAATATCATGACTGAAAATATAACTGTAGTTAAGGCAAATAACTCAATATAGCAAAATATTGCCCTATCATGTCTCAAACAGGTAAGCACATAGCATAACATAATTTCTAGCATGAATAATAGCACATGTATTCATATATGTGGAGGAAACATGGTATCAAAAAGGCATGATGGCAAAACAAGGAATATAATTGCAACGACCCGGCCGGTCATTTTGAGAGTATTAGCCCTGAAGCCCTATTTATTTCTCCCCCAATTTCATTTTTGGGTTTTGTGACTTGCCGGGGTGCTTGGTGTCAGATTCGGGAGAGTTTCAGAGTGGAATGGGACCCATAGTCCCTAAATTGGAAGTTTGAGTTCTAGGAATTTACCGTAGTTTGGATTGTGTGAAGACAACATTGAAATGGAGTTTGGACGGTTCCTATAACTCTATAGGGTGATTTTTGTCTAAAGAGTGTGTCCGTATGTTGATTTGGAGGTCTGTAGGTCATTTCGTCATTAGTTAGCGAAAGTTGGAAAATTGGATGATTTTTGGAAAGATTGATCGGGAGTGGATTTTTTGATATCGGGGTCGGATTTTGATTCCGGAAGTTGGAGTAGGTCCATAATATCAATTATGACTTTTGTACAAAATGTGAGGTCAATCGAACTTGATTTGATAGGTTTCGGCGTCGAATGTAGAAGTTTGAAGTTCTAAAGTTCATTAAGCTTGAATTGGGGTGCGATTCATATTTTTAGCGTTGTTTGATATGATTTAAAGGCTCGACTAAGTCTGTATAATGTTTTAGTACTTGTTGATATATTCGTACGGGGTCCCAGGGGCCCCGGGTGTGATTCGGACTTGAATCCAGAACAAAATTTGGACTTGGTGCATAGCTAAAGCATTGTTGTGTCTGGTGCAATTGCACTTGCGCATTTTGGGCACCGCAGAGGCGGCCATCGATCAGCAGAAGTGGAATTTGGACTGCCGAGCTGAGACCACAGGTGCGGTCAGAGTCCCGCAAAAGCGGACGCGCAGAAGTGAGCATTTGGCCGTAGAAGCGACGCTGGTTTGGCCCAGCTGGGATCGCAGGTGTGAGGTAAGGGCTGCATCGGTGTGTCCACAGATGCAGAGGAAGATCATAGAAGCGGATGGGCTGACCTGGTCTATGGTCACAGAAGCGGGAGGTTCATCGCAGATGCGAGCGTTCAGGTGCGAGCCCTGGTCCGCAGAAGCGAAAAGCCTGGCCATAAATGGAATCCGCACCTCCGATGGTTTTTCCGCAGGTGAAACTGAGATCCCTCTGAAGCAAAATCGTTGGGCATTTTTTAACCTAGAGAGCAAAAAAGGTTTGATTTCATTCTCTGAGAACCTTGAGAGCCCTCTGAAGCAAAAAAGGTCCAAGTCCGAAGGTTTGATTTCATTCTCCATTTTGAACCTAGAGAGCTCGGATTGAGGCAAAATATTGAGGGTCTTTCAGAGGAAACGTTTGGATTTGAGCCGTTCGGAGTCGGAAAATCGAGGGAAAGACATTTTATTTGACTGATTGAGCGATATTTAAGGTAAGTGACTTGTCTAACCTTGTGTGGGGGAAACTCCCCTTAGGTTTTGGTACTATTATGGTATTTGCAATACGTGAAGGCAGTGTACGCAAGATGTTAAGTGCGTACTCGGGTTATATGTTGAAACATTCGGTTCTTGCTGAGTATCTTTCTTTTAATTCCTTAACTGAGTTGCTCTAGCCTGTATACTCACCATTTTTAGCCTAATGTCGCATGTCTACATGTCTTAACTTTTACTTGCAATTTGTACAACATGCTTAGTTGAATTACCTGCTTCCTTGATCTTGTATTCAGTCTTTAACTGTAGGATTCCTTGCTGTAAATTCGTTGTTCCATAGGTTACGAGTTGTGTATTTACTTTTGGGACTACCAGGCGGTACCTCGGGAGAGCCTCTGTTGCATATTTACTTTTGGGACTGTTAGGCCCCACAAAATTTTACCTAAAACCCGGGGTTTCGTGGTGCCGAAGTAGGCTTAACAAATGCCCCCGCAACTTTCATGGATCTTATGAATCGAGTCTTCAAACATTTTCTTGACTCCTTCGTGATAGTGTTTATTGACGATATCATTGTATATTCGCAAAGTCAAGAGGACCATCAATCATCTCAGGGTAGTTTTGCAGACCCTGTATCAGCACTAGTTATATGAGAGGTTTTCGAAATGTGAATTTTGGCTTGAATCTGTCACATTCTTGGGTCATGTTGTCTCTAGAGAAAGAATTGAGATTGATCCTCAGAAAATTGTAGCTGTGAAGAATTGGCCTAGACCTACTACCCCAACATAGATTCGCAGTTTCTTGGGCTTAACTGGATATTACAGGAAGTTTGTGGAGGGGTTCTCTACTCTCGCCTCTTCGTTGACTAAATTGACGCAGAAGGCAGTTAAGTTCCAATGGTCAGATGTTTGTGAAAGGAGCTTCCAAGAGTTTAAATCAAGATTAACTACGGCACCAGTGTTGACCCTACCAGAGGGTACAAGTGGGTTTGTGGTATATTGTGATTCTTCAAGAATCGGACTTGGGTGTGTATTAATGCAACATTGCAAGGTTATAGCTTATGCTTCTAGGCAACTCAAGAATCATGAAAAAACTATCCAACACATGACTTAGAACTTGCGGCGGTGGTATTTGCATTGAAGATTTGGCGTCATTATTTGTATGGAGTCCATGTGGATTTATTCACGGACCATAAGAGTCTTCAATATATTTTCAAACATAAGGAATTGAATCTGAGGCAGAGAAGGTGGCCTGAGTTACTCAAGGATTTTGACATCGATATCCTATATCATCCGAGGAAGGCTAATGTTGTGGCGGATGCCCTTAGTCAGAAATCTATGGGTAGTTTGGCTCACTTGGAGGCATATCAAAGGCCGTTGGCCAAGGAGATTCATCGGTTGGCTAGTTTGGGAGTTCGTCTTGCAGATTCTAGTGAAGGAAGGGTGATTGTGCAAAATAGGGCTGAATCATCGCTTGTTGTGGAAGTCAAGGAAAAGCAGTACAGCGACCCATTGTTGGTACAATTGAAGGAGAGGATTCATAAACATAAGACCATGGCCTTTTCTCTTGGTATGGATGATGGTACACTACGGTACCAAGGATAACTATGTGTTCCAAATATGGATGGTCTCCGGAAAAGAATCATGACCGAGGCTCACACTTCTAAGTACTCCGTGCACCTGGGCTCTACAAAGATGTATCATGATCTTAGGGAAGTCTACTAGTGGAATGACATGAAGAGGAATGTAGCAGACTTTGTGGCAAGATGTCCAAATTGTCAGCAAGTGAAGGTCGAGCACCAAAGGCCCAGTGGGTTGGCACAGAACATAGAAATTCCAATGTGGAAGTGGGAGATGATCAATATGGACTTTGTTGTGGGACTACCTCGCAGGCCTCGCAAGTTCAACTCGATTTGGGTAATTGTGGACCGACTCCCAAAATCAACACACTTCTTACCTGTTAAGGCTAACGACACAGCATAACAGTATGCTCAGTTGTATATCAAGGAAATAGTCAGGTTGCATGGCACTCCAGTTTCCATTATCTCAGATCTAGGGGCACAGATCATGGATAAAATTTGGAAGAAGTTTCAGAGGTTTGGGTACTCAGGTGAATATTAGTACATCCTTTCACCCGCAGACTGACGGGCACACAAAGCGGACTATTCAGACGCTCGAGGATATGTTGCGCGCTTGTATTATTGACTTCAAAGGTAGTTGGGATGATCATTTGCCGCTCATAGAGTTTGCCTACAATAACAACTATCATGCTAGCATTCAAGTGGCACTGTTCGAGGCTTTATATGGTAAGAGATGTAGATCTCCCATTGGGTGGTTTGAGATTGGGGAAGCAGAGTTTATAAGGCCAGACCTCATGCATCAGGCTATGGGAAAGGTTAAGATCATTATAGAATGGTTGAAAAGTGCCGAGTGTCATCAGAAATCCTATTGAGATGTTCGTTGTAGGGATTTGGAGTTCAAAGAAGATAATTGAATATTCTTGAAGGTTTCCCCTATGAAGGGTATAATGCGGTTCGGTAGGAAAGGGAAATTAAGTCCGAGGTATGTTGGACCGTATAGAATCACTCAGAGGATTGGTCAGGTGGCTTACAAGCTAGAACTACCTCTAGAGATATCTTTAGTGCACCCGGTGTTCCACGTATCCATGTTGAAGAAGGTGGTTGGAGATCCGTTGTTTATTGTTCCGATTGAGACTATTGAGGTTAATGAAGAATTCACTTATGAAGAAATTCCAGTTGCCATTCTTGATAGGCACGTCCGTAAGCTGAGAAATAAAGAAATTGCCTCCGTGAAAGTGTTATGGTTGAACCAGCAGGTTGAAGAGGCCACCTAGGAGGCTAAGGAAGAAATAAAGAAGAAGTACCCTCATTTGTTTGAAAAGTCATGTATTTGTAAAGTTGTGTTCTATGAAAATGCTAAGAGTTTACCTTCTATGAGTTATGTATCATTTGTAAAGTGGATGTTAAGGGTGTACCTTTTTGGTGATATAATGCTCGTGAGGCCACGGTTGCCGTTGTTTTTATGTTATGTTACATCATTAGTTCATGTATATGTTGTTAGGTGTCAACCCTGACCTCGGGGAGCACGACCGGCGCTCAACAGAATTACCCTGGTCGAGCAAGCCTGCACAGTGCTGTCTACCCATCTCACCCACAAATAAAGAGAAGAATGCATTTCATTAATTAGTCAGTAAGAAGTTATTTGAATAACACCAGTTCATTTCCATTAGTTATGTCATTAACAAGTCTTCAAAACAGTATGTTGTACAGTTATAGTTAAAGTGGAACATATGATACAATTACAACATTTTTAGTTTAACCTTCCCAAAAACATATACAACCCACACTATGTCTACGAAGCCTCTAACAAGAACACAAGGGTGCTATGACAGTGCCGGCAACAAGGCCCCGGCTATACCTCAAAATGCTATGTACAAAGGATAAAAGATACAAGACCCCGAAATGAAGTGGGGCTCACCAAATCAGCTGAGGAGAGGGTGTGCTGCTATCACTGATCAATACCACCTGCTATGGAACCACCTGCATCCATTAAAGATACAGCGCCCCGGGCAAAAGGGACGTTAGTACATATGGAATAGTACTAGTATGTAAAACTAAACACCCTCTCAATAGAACGAGCAATGGTAAACGGAGAATAAAACATGAAATCAATAAAAGACTCAAATAGTATCAAGGTGTCAAGTTAGGGGAAAGGTAAATTTCCATTGGTGCCATTGGTGCCAATGAAACGAATGATATGAAAAAGATTACAAAATGAGTGGTAAATCCTTTTAATAATAAATGCCTTGGGAGTATTGCTTAGCCATCGAGGAAGGGTAGGTCAGAACAACCTAACCCCAAAACTACGCGTGCCAATGTAGGAGTGATTGAGGGGTACATCCCCGTGCTAATGTGATGAGACTGTTTCCCCTTATATGGGATGAGATTGGTGTGTTGAGATATTTCCCCTTAAATGGGACGAGATTATTTCTAGTGAGAAGTGATGTGATGTCGACCCACACGGCATTGTGGTGAGACGGCTTAGCCGATCGGGATGCGATCGGATGCCATGTCGCGCACATGGTGGTATTATGGGTGTATGTCTCAGGGTGAGACGGCTTAGACGATCGGCCTGAGATTGGACTCCGTGCTAAAACACGGTGGTGTATCGGTGCTAAAGATCTCCCAACTTAAGTTACTAAAACTTACTGGAAATTTACCTTTCCCCTAACTTGACACCTTGATACTATTTGAGTCTATTATTGATTTCATGTTTTATTCTTCGTTTACTGTTACTCGTTCTATTTAGAGGGTTTTTAGTTTTATATACTAGTACTATTCCATATGTACTAACGTCTTTTCTGTCGGGGGCACTGCATCTTTAATGGATGCAGGTGGTTCCATAGCAGGTGGTATTGATCAGTGATAGCAGCACACCCTCTCCTCAGCTGACCTGGTGAACCCCACTTCATTTCGGGGTCCTGTATCTCTTATCCTTTATACATAGCATTTTGAGATATAGCCGGGGCCTTGTTGTCGGCACTATCATAGCACTCTTTTGTTCCTGTTAGAGGCTCCGTAGACATAGTATGGGTTGTATCTATTTTTGGGAAGTTTAAACTAAAATGTTGTAATCGTATCATTTGTTCCACTTTAACTATGATTGTACAATGTACTATTTTGGAGACTTGTTAATGACGTAACTAATGGAAATGAACTGGTGTTATTCGCATGACCTCTTGCTGTCTAATTAATGAAATGTATTCTTCTTTTTATTCATGGGTGAGTTGGGTAGAAGGTATGGTAAAGGCTTACTTGACCGGGGTATCTCGCTTGAGTGTCAGTCGCGCTCCCCGAGGATGGGGCGTGTCAAACTTGGTATTAGAGCCTTAGGTTTTAAAGTGTCCTAGGATGTTTTGGAGCCATGTCTAGTAGCGTCCTTCTTATCGGTGTGTTGTCGACCACATCTATAATTAGGAGGCTACTTGGGCATTTAGGAATAATACCCTTCTTTGATGTTCTAGATCATGTGATAAAGCTGATTGTAAGATTGTTCCTCCTTTAACTCATGCATTGCTCTAATTTTCAGTATATGGTGCCTATGAAGAAAGCAAGAACTGGCCAAGGAGCCAATGCCACCCCAAGAGTGGCAGTTGATCCTTTACTTGATGATGCGGGTGAGCACCCGAGAGGGAGAACATTCCCCCGAAAACTACACTGCCTGATTCCACTACACCTGATCAGACACACCAGTTCCTGTACCTACTGAGGATGCAATGATCCCTCCAACTAATATTCCAGTTCCACCTCCAACCCCAGCTTCCGGTCTCGGTGTATCTGATGGGGACCTTAGGGGAGAAATACAGATGTTGGCTTAGATAGTGGCTTCCCAGGCCCAAAGATCAAATGTTGCACCCACTTCTTCTAGTCTACCAAGGGATTCCGCTAGTTCCAAGGTGAATAGATTTCTCCAGTTGGACTCTCCAGTGTTCACAGGTACTGATTCTGAGGAGGACCCCCAGGATTTTATTGATGAGATGCACAAGGCCCTCTGAGTTATGCGTGCTACTAAGACGGAGGGAGCAGAGTTGGCCTCCTACCGCCTAAAAGGGGTGTCCTATTCTTGGTTTGAGATGTGGGAGGACTCCCGTGAGGAGGGGAGCCCTCTGGCGAGGTGGAGTGAGTTTGTCGATGCTTTCACTGATCATTTCTTGCCTGCCTCAGTCTGTGCCGAAGAGTTTGAGAGCCTGAAATAAGGTAGCACGAGTGTGTGGGACTATCATATGAGATTCGCGCGCCTGTCCAAATATACCATCTACATGTTGCCAACTCTGGAGGCTAGAGTGCACCGGTTTGTGCAGGGCCTTTGCCCCTTGGTTATTAAAGAGGCTGCTACAGCCGCCTTGAATTTTGATATGAACTATAGTAAGATGGTGGCATTTGCAAGCCACAATGACCCGCAAATTGAAGAATAGAATGAAGCATGAGAACAGCAGCAAGGCCCGGTCTGCGGGCAACTTTGGTAGTTCTTCTAGTGGTGGTGATGGTGGTGGTGGTGGTGGTGGTGGTGGTGGTAGGTCAGCATTCAAGGATGGGTCATTAGGGCCATCCCAGGCTTTTGCTTACTTTTCAGTCAGTGCACCACCATCGGGGCTCAGTCATCAGCAGGGGATCCGGTTTAGGCCCAGCCAGGGCAATAGGGGATCCTACCAGCAGGGTCAGTCTGGTGGGATATTTCAGCAACAGCGGAGGCCCCCGTGCCCTAGGTGTAGGAAGATGCACTTTGGGGCTTGTTTCATGGACCAACCCGTATGTTACGATGTGGTATGTGGGGTCACATTTAGAGGGATTGTCGTTGTCTCACCAGAGCATGGGCAGGGGTACAGCACAGCCAGCCAGTTCTGCAGCTACTACATCTGTAACACCTCCTCCAGCTCGAGGCACCCCAGCACCCACAGGGCGTGGTGCAGCTAGGGGTGGCGTATAGAGTTCGGGAGGACCTAGCCGTTTCTATGCTATCAGGGGTCGCCAGAGTTCAGAGGCTTCTCCAAATGTTGTCACCGATATATTGACTGTCTAATATCATGATGTGTATGCTCCTATTGATCCCGGTTCCACTTTATCCTATTTCACTCCCTATGTTGCTATGGAATTTAGGATAGAACCGAAACAGCTCCATGAGCCGTTCTCTGTATCTACTCAAGTTGGTGAGTCTATTGTGGCCGCGCAAGTTTATAAGGATGGTCGGGACACCATGGCCGATCTCATTGAATTGGGGATAGTTGATACTGATGTAATAATGGCAATGGATTGGCTTTATTCATGTTTTGCCAAGCTTGACTATCGAACCAGAATCGTTAGGTTTGAATTTCCAAATAAGTCAATGATTGAATGGAAAGGGGTTATGTGGTGCAGAAGGGTAGGTTTATTTCTTACCTTAAGGCCACGAAGATGATTAACAAAGGGTGTATCTACCATTTGGTCCGGGTAACGGACACCAATGCTGAGGCACCTACGCTTGAGTCTGTGCCTGTTGTGAATGAATTTTCGGAGGTCTTTCTGGATGAGCTCCCTGGGATCCCGCCAAATAGGGAGATTGATTTTGGGATTGTTGTGATGCCAGGCATGCATCCTATATCTATTCCGCCCTACAGGATAGCACCAGCAGAATTGAAGGAGCTAAAAAATAATTAAAGGATTTGTTAGAGAAGGGTTTCATCCCGCCGAATGTGTCTCCTTGGGGCGCACCGGTTCTATTTGTAAGAAAAAAGGATGGTTGCTAAGAATGTGTATTGACTATCGGCAGCTCAATAAGGTTACAATCAAAAATAAGTTCCCACTGCCAAGGATAGATGACTTGTTTGATCAATTGCGGGGTACTAAGTACTTCTCCAAGATCGATTTAAGATTCGGGTATCACCAGTTGAAGATCAGGGAGCAGGATATTCCAAAAATAACTTTCAGGATCCGGTATGGGCACTTCAAATTCTTGGTAATGTCTTTTGGGTTAACAAATGCCCCCCGCAACTTTCATGGATCTTATGAATCGAGTCTTAAAACCTTTTCTTAACTCCTTCGTGATAGTGTTTATTGATGATATCCTTGTATATTCGCAAAGTTGAGAGGACCATGCCAATCATCTCAGGGCAGTTTTGCAGACCCTATATCAGCACTAGTTATATGCGAGGTTTTCGAAATGTGAATTTTGGCTTGAATCTATCACATTCTTGGGTCATGTTGTCTCTAGAGAAGGAATTGAGGTTGATCCTCAGAAAATTGTAGCTGTGAAGAATTGGCCTAGACCTACTACCCCAACATAGATTCGTAGTTTCTTGGGCTTAACTGGATATTACAGGAAGTTTGTGGAGGGGTTCTCTACTCTCGCCTCTTCGTTGACTAAATTAACGCAGAAGGCAGTTAAGTTCCAATGGTCAGATGTTTGTGAAAGGAGCTTCCAAGAGTTTAAATCAAGATTAACTACGGCACCAGTGTTGACCCTACCAGAGGGTACAAGTGGGTTTGTGGTATATTGTGATTCTTCAAGAATCGGACTTGGGTGTGTATTAATGCAACATGGCAAGGTTATAGCTTATGCTTCTAGGCAACTCAAGAATCATGAAAAGAACTATCCAACATATGACTTAGAGCTTGTGGTGGTGGTATTTGCATTGAAGATTTGGCATCATTATTTGTATGGGGTCTATGTGAATATATTCACGGACTATAAGAGTATTCAATATATTTTCAAACATAAGGAATTGAATTTGAGGCAGAGAAGGTGGCTTGAGTTACTCAAGGATTATGACATCGATATCCTATATCATCTGGGGAAGGCTAATGTTGTGGAGGATGCTCTTAGCCAAAAATCTATAGGTAGTTTGACTTACTTGGAGGAATATCAAAGGTTGTTGGCCAAGGAGATTCATCGGTTGGCTAATTTGGGAGTTCGTCTTGCGGATTCTAGTGAAGGAGGGGTGATTGTGCAAAATAGAGCTGAATCATCGCTTGTTGTGGAAGTCAAGAAAAAGCAGTACAATGACGCATTGTTATTACAATTGAAGGAGGGGATTCATAAACATAAGACCATGGACGTTTCTCTTGGCATGGATGATGGTACACTAAGGTACCAAGGGCGACTATGTGTTCCAAATGTGGATGGTCTCCGAGAAAGAATCATGACTAAGGATCACACTTCTAGGTACTCCGTGCACCTGGGCTCTACAAAGATGTATCATGATCTTAGGGAAGTCTACTGGTGGAATGACATGAAGAGGAATGTAGCGGACTTTGTGGCAAGATGTCCAAATTGTCAGCAAGTGAAGGCCGAGCACTAAAGGCCCAGTGGGCTGGCACAGAACATAGAAATTCCAATGTGGAAGTGGGATATGATCAATATGGACTTTGTTGTGGGACTACCTCGCACGCCTCGCAAGTTCGACTCGATTTGGGTAATTGTGGACCGACTCATGAAGTCAGCACATTTCTTACCTGTTAAGGCTACCGACATAGCAGAACAGTATGCTCAGTTGTATATCAAGGAAATAGTCAGGTTGCATAGTACTCCAGTTACTATTATCTCAGATCGAGGGGCAAAGTTCACAGCTAATTTTTGGAAGAATCTTCAGTAAGCTTTGGGTACTTAGGCGAATCTTAGTACAGCCTTTCACTCGCAGACTGACGGGCAGGCAGAGCGGACTATTCAGACGCTCGAGGATAGGTTGCGCGCTTGTGTTCTTGACTTCAAAGGTAGTTGGGATGATTATTTGCTGCTCATAGAATTTGCCTACAACAATAGTTATCATGCTAGCATTTGGATGGCACCGTTCAAGGCTTTATATGGTAGGAGATGTAGATCTCCTATTGGGTGGTTCGAGATTGGGGAAGTGGAGTTGATAAGGCCAGACACATCAGGCTATGAAAAAGGTTAAGATCATTATAGAATGGTTTAAAACTGCTCAGAGTCATCAGAAATCCTATTCAGATGTTCGTCGTAGGGATTTGGAGTTCAAAGAAGATGATTGGGTATTCTTGAAGGTTCCCCCTATGAAGGGTATAATGCGGTTCGGTAAGAAAGGGAAATTGAGTCCAAAGTATGTCGGACCATACAGAATCACTCAGAGGATTGGTCAGGTGGCTTACAGGCTAGAACTACCTCCAGAGATGTCTTTAATACACCCGGTGTTCCACGTATCCATGTTGAAGAAGGTGGTTGGAGATCCGTCGCTTATTATTTCGGTTGAGACTATTGAGGTTAATGAAGAACTGACTTATGAAGAAATTCCAGTTGTCATTCTTTATAGGCAAGTCCGTAAGCTGAGAAATAAAGAAATTGCCTCAGTGAAAGTAATAAGGCGGAACCAGCAGGTTGAAGAGGCCACCTGGGAGGCCGAGGAAGCAATGAAGAAGAAGTACCCTCCTTTGTTTGAATAGTCATGTATTTATAAAGTTGTGTTGTATGAAAATACTAAGAGTTTACCTTCTATGAATTATATATCATTTGTATAGTTGATGTTAAGGGTGTACCGTTTTGGTGATATACTGCTCGTGAGGCCACGGTTGTCGTTGTTTATATGTTATGTTACATCATTGGTTCATGTATATGTTGTTAGGGTTGGTTTCTAGGATTCTCTGACAGGTGGATAGGCCCAGTTACAGGGGAAACTCTGGCAAAAATTTTGGAAATTTGGGGAGTTAGTCAAAAGTTGGAATTGTTGGTGTGTTATAGCAGCTGAGTTACATTGGTTTCTAATGGAGGATTTTGGCCCTCATTCGAGGAGGAATGATCTTAAACGGGGGAGGATGTAAGGCCCCGCAAACTTTTACCTAAAACCCAGGGTTTTTTGGTGTCGAAGTAGGCTTATGTGTTGACGATTGTAGGGAAAAGTGCATTGGGGAGTTGAAGAAAAAATTTTGAAACACAGGGCATTTTCCGCGGTCCATTCTTCGGCTGCAGAACTGATCTGCGGACCGCATATCTGCCATAGATCGAGGCAAAAAGTTGGGCAAAATTTTCGAACCATTATGCGGTCTATTATGCGACCACATAATCATTTTGCGGGCCGCATAACCCCTCGCAGATCCAGCACAAAACAATTCCGTAGGAACGTTCAGCGGCGCATTATGCGACCGCAGAATAGGTCTGCAGACTGCAGACCGGTCGCAGAGTGAGGCAGGGGTGCCCAGTTTTGGAGGGACATTATGCGGTCCATTTTGCGGACCGCAGAAGTGTTATGTGGTCGCATATGTAACCGCAGATCTGCATCGGGGCTTTAGTTTTTCTAATTTTTGACCCGATCCTATTTCGATATATTGAAGTAAAGGGTCACTTTTGAAGAAAAAATCTGATATTCCTAGAGAGAGGGATTACCATAGAGTGAGAGGGGAAGTTCCTAAGATTATTGATCATTAACTCTTGCTCCAAGTTGAAGAATTCCCAAGAAAATTCACTAAGTCTTCATCCTAGAGGTAAGGTTCTACTCCCTAGCCCTCAATTTCATGATTTTATTGAAAATAGATAATAACTAAGCAATTCTTAGGTGTGGGAGTTGTTTATTTTAAATGCATATACCATCAAGGGTAGTGGGAAGATTGTTGATCTCATTTGGGTAAACTTTGGGTAGTGGGATGAAAGAATCCACCATAGGAGGACCTTGAAGCCTTAATGCACACCTAATGTTTGATAAAATACTCAAATGAGCTGGAACTATGAACTCCTTCCTAATTTGTGTTTAATTTTGCTATATCTCTAAATAGATCAAAGTTGCTAGGATTCCGGAACTGTGTAGTGAATTAAGGAAAGCTCAAAGCGAGGAATGTTGGCTAAACCCTTCTCTTAGAATTGAACCCCACAATATCCTTGCAAGTCCTGTGATGCTCATTATAAATTGATTATTCCAAATAAGCCTTGTGTTAAAATAAATATGCGTTCAATATGTATTCCAAATATTCTTGTTATGTTTAGTCACCATTGAGAATGTGGTTTAAGTGTGGTCTATGTGTTATTACGTTATGATTTAAAAGCGTGATTCTAATGAAAGTTATCATGTCAATTGTGTAAGAAATCACATGTACCTAAGACCCTAAATTGCTCAAATATGTATTTAAAGTCTTAATTAGAAAGGCCTTGTTGTTGATTATCCATGATGATATTTGAAAGTGAAAGAAGAGAACACGAAATATGATGTGCGGCCATCGTGCCAAGAATGATATTGTGTTATGGCCAATAATGCTAATAAAATTAATGGCATGTAAAAGAATATGAATTGAGTGGTAAATACTTTTAATAATAAATGTCTTGGGAGTATCGTTTAGCCACCGAGGAAGGGTAGGTCAGAACAACCTAACCCCGAAATTACACGTGCCGGTGTAGGAGTGATTGAGGGGTACATCCCCGTGCTAATGTGATGAGACTGTTTCCCCTTATATAGGATGATTGGTGTGTTGAGATGTTTCCCCTTAAATGGGATGAGATTATTTCTAGCGAGATGTGATGTGATGTCGACTCACACGGCATTATGGTGAGACGGCTTAGCCGATCGAGATGAGATCGGACGCCATGCCGCGTACATGGTGGTATGGTGAGTGTATGTCTCGGGGTGAGATGGCTTAGCCGGTTGGGCTGAGATCAGACACCGTGCTAAAACACGATTGTGTATCGGACTCTGTAGACATAGTGTGGGTTGTATCTATTTTTGGGAAGGTTAAACTAAAAATGTTGTAATCGTATCATTGTTTTCCACTGTAAGGCCCGTAAATGTTTTTCCTAAAAACCTGGGTTCCGTGATGCCAAGGTAGGCGCGGTTCAAACTTTTAGGATTGAACAGTGCGTTAGGAGTTGAAGGAAAATGTTGGGCAGAAGTATGCATTTCTGCGGACGCAGAACCACTCTGGGGACCGCAGACTGGTTGCAGAGTGGGGCAGCTTTCTGGGGCATTTTGATGCCCAATTTCGCGGCCATTATGCGACCGCATAACCGTTTCGTGGGCCGCATTCTTGTCGCATATCCCGCCTTGGGATTTTTCGGAGGAAGGTTCTGCGGTGCACTATGCGACTGTAGAACCGTTTTGTGGTGCATTATGCGACTGCAGAACAGGTATACGGGCCGCATAGTGACCGCAGACCAGTTCCTTTCCAGTTCTTGCCCCTATTTTCGCGGTCATTTTGCGAACCGCATAACCATTATGCAGTCATATATGCAACCATAGAACCTGTTCCGGAGCTTCAATTTTGGGGTTTTTAAACCCGACCCTATTCTGTTAAAACACTTACCTTGGACCATTTTGATTATAATTTCTGATATTTTAGAGTGAGAGAGAGGGTTCTAGAGGGAGAAGTGATTTTTCATCAAATTGTTCTTCAATTCTCACTTAAAACCTTGAAGATTATCAAGAGAGGCACCTAGGTCTTCTTCCTAAGAGGTACGATTCTATCACCCAAACTCTTAATTCTATAATGTAACTAGAATGGGCCATTAGTAAGGTAATTCATGGGGATGGGAGTGCTTACCTTGCATGCATGTATCCTTGAAGTATGTGGGAAGATTATGAGCTAAAATGATAGAGAATGGGTTGGGGAATGATGGAATTCTTCCATAAAAAGGGGGTTAAAACATTGATGCACACCTAGTGTTTGATAATATGCTCAAATGAGCTAAAACCATGTTCATCTTCCTAATTTTGATTCAATTTTGTTATATTGCTAAAAATAGATTGAAGTGGCTAATATTCCGGAACATTTTAGAGTTTTAAGAAGCTCAATTGAGGTATGTTGGCTAAACCTCATTCTTCTTACAATCGAATCCCACGGTGTTCATGTAATTGGAGTAAGCCCTTGATCATTATAGAATTGGCTATTTCTAATGTGTTTGTGTTGAAGGATGTAAGTTCAATCCTTATTCTAAATGCTTCATCATGTTATCTTGTTATTTGAGGATGTGTTCAAAATGTGGAATATACACTAGCAATGTTAAGACTTCATGTCAAGATCAAAATAAAGGTTGTTATGCCAAACTGTATGAAAAGCCTCTATGTGCCTAAGACTCCCAATTACTCATATGTGAATTTAACGTCTTGAATGGGAAGCCTTATTGTTGTTGATACTAATAATGTTGGAATATGGAAAAAGAACTTGAAATTATGAAATACGGCCTAGCGCCAAGAATAACCTTATAATTGGCACCACTCGTGCCATTGTATTGAAAGTATGGGAAAGCAATATGAATTGAGATGACTGAGTGAAAATGTTGATGTCTCAAATGAGATGGCTTAGCCGATCGGGCCGATATCAGACTCTGTATAAGAACACGGTGGTATTGTGGATGAAATTATGAAAATGGTTGATGTCTCAAATGAGATGGCCTAGCCGATCGGGCTGTGATCAGATGCCATGCCGCTCACATGGTGCCACTGTGCTGGAAATAATAATGAAATTGTGGTAATGTCTCAAATGAGATGGCCTAGCCGATCGGGCCGAGATCGGACTCCGTGTAAGAATACAGAGGTATTGTGAATTGTGGAATATCGGTACTAAAGGTCACCCAACCTAATAATATGGAAATTGTCTTGAAAATGTATATGATACTTAACTTGTTGTTTTTCTATTATTTGAAGCCCTTATTGAATTCTTGAGTGTTCCTCTTGTATTATTATTCATTCTATTGAGTTGGTGTTTAGCTGTACATACTAGTGCTATTCGACGGTACTAACGTCCCTTTTGCTGAGGGCACTGCATCTTTAAATGGATGCAGGTGGTTACATAGCAGACAGTGTTGATCACAGATAGTGTTGCATCCTCTTCTCAGCGGACTCGGTGAGCCCCATTTCATTCCGGGGTCATGTAATATATCTTTTGTTTATATTGTTGTACTTTTGCGGTATAGCGGGGGCCTTGTTGCCGGCACCTTCTTTACACTCTTTTGTATCTTTAGAGGCTCCGTAGACACTATGTGGGTTGTACATGGTATTGGGAATGTTAAAAAAGTTATATTGTGTTTGATCACTTGTTCTACTTGAACTATAAGAAATGTGTATTTTGAGACTTAAAGGCGCAATGACAAATGAAATGATTTAGGATTGTATGAATGAGATCCCTACTGTATAATTAATGAAATCACGTCTTTTCTTGATCATGGGTTAATTGGGTAAAAAGTATCTAACAGGCTTTTTTGGCCGGGTTCACTCGGTTGAGTGCCGGTCGCGCTTCCCGAGGATGGGGCGTGACGTCCACTTTAATTGTAATTGTACAATGTACTGTTTTGAAGACTTGTTTATGGTGTAACTAATGAAAATCAACTAGTGTTATTCGCATGACCTCTTACTGTCTAATTAATGAAATGTATTCTTCTCTTTATTCATGGGTGAGTTGGGTAGAAGATATTATAAAGGCTTGCTTGACCGGGGTATCTCGGTTGAGCGCCGGTCGCTCTCCCCGAGGTCGGGGCTTGACAAGGACTACGAGGCAGTACCTCAGGAGTGCCCCTGTTGTGTATTTACTTTTGGCACTACGAGATGGTACCCCGGGAGCGCCCTTGTTGCATATTTACTTTTGGGACTACGAGGTGGTACCTCGGGAGCTCCCCCTGTTGTGTATTTACATTTGGGACTATGAGGCGGTACTTCGGGAGCGCCCATGTTGGTTACCTTTATTTGCTATGTTGTTACCTCTCTATAATTTCTCATTATTTCAATTCTCAGTCATTTCATTACATTATTATATCTTCTGCCTTGTTTCCCTTTTATTCTAGTAGAGACCAGACCTGACCTCGTCACTAATCTACCGAAGTTAGGCTTGGCACTTACTGGGTACCATTGTGGTGTACTGACACTACACTTTTGCACATCTTTTTGTGCAGATCTAGGTACTGCTTACCAGACCATGTACTAGTGATCTAGACCGTACGTGGAGACTTCAAGGTACATCTACCAGCGTCCGCAAACCTCGGAGTCCCCCTCTATCTTTATGATGTTTCTTTCTTTATTTTCATTAGACTCTGATGTATAGAGACACTTAGCATTTTCTCTTTAGAGCTTGTGGCTTATTTCTACCGGGTTTTGGGAGTTGTAACTATTTTGAATCGCAATTCTTATTTATTTCATATGTTGAGGTTGAGTTTTACCTTTATATTCAGTTATTCCGCATAATTGTTAGGCTTACCTAGTCTTAGAGACTAGGTTCCGTCATGACATCCTACGGCGAGAAATTTGGGTCGTGACAAGTTGGTATCAGAGCACTAGGTTCATAGGTGTTATGAGTCACAAGCAGGTTTAGTAGAGTCTCGCAGATCGGTACGGAGATATTTGTACTTATCTTCGGGAGGCTATGAAACTGTTAGGAAAAGCTTCACTTCTTTGATTCCTTATCGTTCCAAATTTTGACTTCGGATTCTAAATTTTTGTCTTTCTATTCTCTCACAGATGGTGAGGTCACGTACAGCTGGATTAGATGACCAAACACCCGCACCCCCTGCTAGATCCGCGAGAGGTCGTCGGCCGGGGTAGAGACCGAGGACGTCCACGTGGTGTAGCCAGATCACTCGCACGAGTTGCTATAGAGGAGCCGCTAGTAGCTCCAGTTGGAGGGCAAGCACCTGAGATGCCTGTTACTGTACCATCCCTTCAGGAGACTCTCGCCCAGTTTCTGAGCATTTTCAGCACGTTAGCTCAGGCATGGTTGATACTATTTGCTCCTTCCACATCTCAGGATGGGGGAGGAGCACAGACTCCTACCGCCCGTACCCCAGGGCAGCGGGTCCAAGTCGACCAGGTTCCTGAGGTCATACCAATGTAGCCGGTAGCTCCAGTTCAGCCCGAGGTTAGGGCATCAGTTTCTAAGAGGGAGCAACACAGGCTCGAGAGGTACAAAAAGTACCACCCTCCTACTTTCAGTGGCTTGGCATTAGAGGATGCCCAGGGTTTTCTTGAGGAGTGCCACCGTATCCTCCGCACTATGGGTGTTACGGAGTCTAGTGGGGTTTCTTTCACTACGTTCCAGCTTAGAGGAGCGGCCTTTTAGTGGTGGCGAGCATATGATTTGGGTAGTCCGGTCGAGGCAGCTACACTCACTTGGACTCAGTTCTCAGATATGTTCTTCATGGAGTATGTCCCCTAGACTCTCAGAAATGTGTGGCGCGTAGATTTTGAGCAGTTGCACTAGGGTTCTATGACCATGTCAGAATATGCGGTATGGTTCAGTGATTTGGCCAGGCATGCACTAGCATTGGTTGCTACTGTTCGGGAGCGGGTTCGTCGATTTATTGAGGGGCTCAACCCCAGTATTAGATTTAGCATGGCCTGAGAGTTATAGATAAACATTGCATACCAGCAGGTGGTGGGGATCGCCAGATGATTGGAGGGTATGTTGACTCGGGAGAGAGAGAATAGGGAGGCCAAGAGGTCTCAAGAGTCTGGAAATATAGAGGTACTCATGCCCCAGTTGTAGCTCGTTAGGGAAGGGGCTATATGGGTCGCCCTATTCATTCAACACTTCCAGCCGCCAGTAGTACTCCGGCCACTCCTAGGCCACAGGCTCCTTATTATGCACCTCCATTGTCTAGTACACCTCCTGCATGGGGTGCTTTCAGCGGTCAGTCTAGTCGATCAGGCCTGAGCCAGTCACAGCAGCCACATCCTCTGAGAGCTTGTTTTGAGTGTGGTGACACTCACCATGTGGTGAGGAATTGCCCTAGACTTAGGAGGGGTGCACCACCACAGGCCACTCAGGCACCGCGTGCTCCATTGGGTCCTCGGGCTATGGTTACAGCACCAGCTACCACCCTACCCCCACAACCAGCTCAAGGTGGAGGTCAGACAGTTTGAGGTCGCCCTAGAAGGGAAGGCCAGGCCAGATATTATGCCCTTTATGCTAGGATGGAGGCAGTTGCATCTGATTCTGTTATCACAGGTATTGTTATGGTCTGTCATAAAGATGCATTAGTCTTATTTAATCCAGGCTCCACTTATTCCTATGTGTCATCTTATTTTGCTCTGTATTTGGTTGTATCCTATGATTCTTTGTGTTCTCATGTCTATGTGTCTACACCCGCAAGTGATTCTATTGTTGTTGATTGTGTGTATCGGTCGTGTTTGATTGTTCTTAGTGGTTTTGAGACCGGAGCCGAATTATTATTGCTCAGTATGGCGGATTTCGATATTATTTTGGGCATGGACTGTTGTCACCCTATCATGCTATCCTTGATTGTCACTCCAAGATGGTGACGTTGGCTATGCCATGTCTACCATGGCTAGAGTGGAGAGGTATCTTAGATCATGTTCCTAGCAGGGTTGTCTTATTTCTAAAAGCTTGGCGGATGGTTGAGAAGGGGTGTGATGCATATTTGGCATATGTGAGGGATGTTAGTGCTGACACTCCCACCATTGAGTCAGTTCTGGTAGTGAGGGATTATTTAGACACATTTTCGGCAGATCTTCCAGACATGTCGCCTGACAGAGATATCGACTTTGGCATTGATTCGTTACCGGACACTCAACCCATTTCTATTCCACCCTATCGTATGGACCCATTAGAGTTGAAAGGGTTAAAGGAACAATTGCAAGAGTTGCTCGATAAGGGCTTTATTTGGCCCAATGTATCGCCTTGGGATGCTCCTATCTTGTTTGTAAAGAAGAAGTATGGTTCTATGAGAATGTGTATTGATTATTGCCAGTTGAACAAGGTTACAGTGAAGAACATGTATCCATTGCCATGTATTGATGACCTATTTGATCATCTTTAGGGTTCCAGAGTGTTCTCTAAGATCGACTTGTGTTTAGACTATCATCAGTTGAAGATTCAGGAGCCAGATATCCCGAAGACTGCTTTTAGGACTCGGTATGGTCATTACAAGTTCCTTATGATGTCTTTTGGGCTGACCAACACCCCAGCAGCATTCATGCACTTGATGAACAGTGTATTTTAGTCCTATCTTGACTCTTTCGTCATTGTGTTTATTGACGACATTCTGGTGTACTCCCCGAGTCGGGAGGATCATGAGCAGCACCTGAGGATTGTGCTTCAGACCTTAAGAGAAAAGAAGTTATATGCAAAATTTTCGAAGTGTGAATTCTGGCTAGATTCAGTGGCATTTTTGGGTTATGTAGTATCGAGTGAGGGGATCAAGGTAGACCCAAAGAAGATTGAAGTAGTGCAGAGTTGGCCTAGACCGTCCTCGGCAACGGAGATCCGGAGTTTTCTTGGCTTGGCGGGGCATTACCGTCGATTTGTAGAGGGTTTCTCATCTATTGCAGCACCTATGACTAGATTGACCTAGAATGGTGGTCCGTTCAGGTGGACCGAGGAGTGTGAGGGGAGCTTTCAAAAGCTCAAGACTTCTTTGACTACAGCCCCAGTATTAGTGTTGCCTACTGGATTGGGGTCCTATACGGTGTATTGTGATGCGTCGCGCATTGGTCTCGGCGCGGTGTTGATGCAGGACGATAGGGTGATTGCCTACGTGTCTAGACAGCTGAAGGTGCATGAGAAGAACTATCATGTCCACGACCTCGAGTTACAATCTATTGTTCATGCCTTGAATATGGGCAGCACTACTTGTATGGTGTCCCTTGTGAGGTCTCCACCGATCACCGGAGTCTACAGCATCTATTTAAATATAAGGATCTTAACTTGCGGCAGCGGAGGTGGATGGAGTTGCTTAAGGATTATGATATCACCATCCTCTATCATCCTGGGAAGGCTAATGTGGTGGACGATGCCTTCAGTCGCAAGGCGGAGAGTTTGGGAAGTTTAGCATATCTACCAGTAGCAGAGAGGCCTTTAGCCTTGGATGTTCAGGCCTTGGCCAACCAGTTTGTCAGATTGGATGTTTCCGAGCCGAGCAAGGTTTTGGCTTGTGTGGTTTCTCAATCTTCTCTTTATGATCGTATCAGAGAGCGTCAGTATGATGACCCCCATCTGTTTGTCCTTAAGGACATGGTTTAGCATGGTGATGCCAAGGAAGTCACTATTGGAGATGACGGTGTATTATGTATGCAGGGCAGGCTATGTGTGCCTAATATAGATGGCTTGCGTGAGTTGATTCTCCAGGAGGCTCACAGTTCGCAGTACTCCATTCATCCAGGTGCCGCGAAGATGTATCAGGACTTGAGGCAGCATTATTGGTGGAGAAGAATAAAGAAGGACATAGTGGAATATGTAGCTCGGTGCCTAAATTGTCAGCAGGTGAAGTATGAGCATCAGCGGCCAGGTGGATTGCTTCAGAAGCTAGAGATTCTGAAGTGGAAATGGGAGCAGATCATTATGGATTTCGTTGTTGGGTTCCCACAAACTCAGAGGAAGTTCGATGCAGTTTGGGTGATCGTGGATAGATTGACCAAGTCAGCTCATTTCAATCCTGTGGTTACTACTTACTCTTCAGAGTAGCTGGCTTAGGTTTACATTCGCGAGATTGTCAGGCTTCATGGCGTACCATTATCTATCATCTCTGACTGGGGTACGCAGTTTACATCGCAGTTTTGGAGAGCCGTACAGCATGAGTTGGGTACTCGGGTGGAGCTGAGTACAACATTTCACCCTCAAATGGACGGACAGTCCAAGCGCACTATTTAGATATTAGAGGATATGCTTCGCGTGTGTGTGATGGATTTTGGGGTTGCTTGGGATCATTTCTTTCCACTTGCAGAGTTTGCCTACAACAACAGTTATCAGTCGAGCATTCAAATGGCACCGTATGAGGCTTTGTATGGTAGGCGGTGCCAGTCTCCAGCGGGTTGGTTTGAGCCGGACGAGCCTAGGCTATTGGGTACAGACTTGGTTCGAGATGCTTTGGAAAAGGTTAAATTGATTCAGGATCGACTTTGTACAGCCCAGTCCAAGAAGAAGAGTTATGCGGATCGGAAGGTTTGTGATGTTGCATTCATGGTTGGGGAACGGGTCTTGCTCCGGGTTTCTCCCATGAAGAGTGTTATGAGGTTCAGGAGGAAGGGCAAGTTGAGCCCTAGATATATCGGGCCTTTTGAGATTCTTGAGAGGGTTGGAGAGGTGGCTTAAAGACTTTCACTACCACCTAGCCTCTCTGTGGCTCATCCTGTGTTCCAAGTTTCCATGCTCCAGAAGTATCACGACAATCCATCGCATGTGCTGGATTTCAGCTCAGTCCAATTGGATAAAGATCTATTTTATGTTGAGGAGCCGGTGGCCATTTTGGACAGGCAGGTTCGAAAGTTGAGGTCAAAGAACATCGCGTCAGTGAAGGTGCAGTGGAGGGGTCATTTGGTCGAGGAGGCGACTTGGGAGACCGAGCACGATATGCGAAGCCGTTATTCTCATCTTTTCACCACTTAAGGTATGTCTCTATACTCGTTCGAGGACGAACGCTTGTTTTAAGAGTGGGAGGATGTAACGAAACGGCCAGTCATTTTGAGAGTATTATCCCTGAACCCCTATTTATTGCTCCCCCGATTTCGTTTTTGGGTTTTATGACTTGCTAGGGTGCTTGGTGTCGAATTCGGGAGAGTTTCGGAGCGGAATGGGACCTATAGTCCCTAAATTGGAAGTTTGAGTTCTAGGAATTTACCATAGTTTGAATTGTGTGAAAACGACTCCGAAATGGAGTTTCGACGGTTCTTATAACTCTGTAGGGTAATTTTGGTCTTAGGAGCGTGTCCTGATGTTGATTTGGAGGTCCGCAGGTCATTTCGGCGTTAATTGGCGAAAGTTGGAAAATTGAATGATTTTTGGAAAGTTTCACCGGGAGTGGACTTTTTGATATCAGGGTCGGATTCCGATTTTGGAAGTTGGAGTAGGTCTGTAATGTCAATTATGATTTATGTGCAAAATTTGAGGTCAATTAGACTTGATCTGATAGGTTTCGGCGTCGAATGTAGAAGGTTGAAGTTCTAAAGTTCATTAACCTTGAATTGCTGTGTGATTCGTATTTTTAGCGTTGTTTGATGTGATTTAAATCCTCGACTAAGTTCGTATAATGTTTTAGGACTTGTTCGTATATTCGGACGGGGTCCTGGGGGCCCCAAGTGTGATTCGGACTTGAATCCAGAACAAAATTTGGACTTGGTGCATAGCTGAAGCATTGTTGTGTCTGATGCAATCGCACCTGCGCATTTTGGGCCGCAGGTGCGGCACCGCAGAAGCGGCCATCGAAACGCAAAAGCAAAATTTGGACTGCCCAGCTGAGACCACAGATGCGGTCAGAGTCCCGCAAAAGCAAACTCGCAGAAGCGAGTATTTGGCCGCAAAAGCGTCGTTGGCTTAGCCCAGCTAATTTCGCAGGCGCAAGGTAAGGGTCGCATCTGTGCGTCTGCAGATGCGGACAAAGATCACAGAAGCAGATGGGCTAGCCTGGGCTGTGGTCGCAGAAGCGGGAGGTTCGTCACAGATACGGGCTCGCAGGTGCAAGACCTGGTCCGCAGAAGCAGAATGCCTGGCCATAAGTGGAATCCGCACCTGCGATGGTTTTTCCGCAGGTGCCGCATCGCAGGTGTGACTGACAGCCCGCAGAAGCGAAATCGTTGGTCAGAAAAGGGCCAAGTCTGAGGGTTTAATTTCGTTCTCCATTTTTGAACCTAGAGAGCTCAGATTGAGGCAAAATTTTGAGGGTTTTTCAGAGGAAACATTTGAATTTGTGCCGTTCGGAGTTGGAAAATCGAGGGAAAGGCGTTCTATTTGACTGATTGAGTGAGATTTGAGGTAAGTGACTTGTCTAACCTTGTGTGGAGGAAACCCCCCTTAGGTTTTGGTATTGTTATGGTATTTGCAATACGTGAAGGCCGTGTACGCAAGGTGACGAGTGCATACTCGGGTTATATGTTGAAATATCTGGTTCTTGCTGAGTAGCTTTCTTTTAATTCTTT
Source organism: Nicotiana otophora (assembly GCA_000715115.1). Lineage (NCBI taxonomy): Eukaryota > Viridiplantae > Streptophyta > Magnoliopsida > Solanales > Solanaceae > Nicotiana > Nicotiana otophora. The sequence continues at coordinate 21,851 of AWOL01S0006755.1, read as the reverse complement.
AACCGAGTTGCTCTAGACTGTTTAGTCACGATGTTTAGCCTAATTTTGCATGTCTACGTGTCTTAACCCTTACTTGCAATTTGTGCAACATGCTTAGTTGAATTACTTGCAATTTGTGCAACATGCTTAGTTGAATTACATGCTTCCTTGATCTTGTATTCAGTCTTTAACTGTAGGATTCCTTGCTGTAAATTCATTGTTCCATAGGTTATGAGTTGTGTATTTACTTCTGGGACTACGAGGCGGTACCTCGGGAGCTCCCTTGTTGCATATTTACTTTTGGGACTACAAGGCGGTACCTCAGAAGTTCCCTTGTTGTGTATTTATTTGTGGGACTACGAGGCGGTACCTGGAGAGCGCCCCTGTTGTATATTTACTTTTGGGACTATGATGCGGTACCTCGGGAGCTCCCCCTGTTATGTATCTATATTTGGGACTACGAGGAGGTACCTCGGGAGCGCCCATGTTGGTTACCTTTATTTGTTGTGTTGTTACATCTCTATAATTTCTCATTGTTTCAATTCTCAGTCATTTCATTATATTATTATATCTTCTGCCTTGTTTCCCTTTTATTCCAGTAGGGCCCTGACCTGACCTCGTCACTACTCTACCGAGGTTAGGCTTGGCACTTACTGGGTACCGTTGTGGTGTATTCATACTACACTTCTGCACATCTTCTTATGCAGATCCAGGTACTGCTTACTAGACCAGGTACTAGAGAGCTAGACCGTACGTGGAGACTTCAAGGTACATCTGCCAGCATCCGCAGACCTCAGAGTCTCCCTCTATCTTTATGATGTTGCTTTCTTTATTTTCATTTAGACTTTGATGTATAGAGATACTTAGCATTTTCTCTTTAGAGCTTTTGACTTATTTCTACCAGGTTTTGGGAGTTGTAACTATTTTGAATCACAATTCTTATTTATTTCAAATGTTGAGGTTGAATTTTACCTTTATATTCAGTTATTCCGCATAGTTGTTAGGCTTACCTAGTCTTAGAGACTAGAGACTAGGTGCTGTCACGACATCCTAAGGAGGGAAATTTGGGTCGTGACAATAATAGCCTACAGTCTACCCGGATCATGAATAACCACGTTGTACGCATACACGCTCGTCATCTTGCACGTGCGTCACCCCCAACACATAACAAATATCATGGCCAACAGGGAAATTACCCTCAAACCAAGCTCAGGCAAGATACTTACCTCAAATGCGCGAGAATCAATACTCCAAAAACCCCTTCCCTCTTGAATCAGCCTTTGAATGGGTCAAATCTAGCCAAAATAACTTAATAACATAGATAAGTACTTCGATTGATCATGGTGCTTAGACAAGAGAACATCTGTTCATTTAAAGTATTCTGAGCGAGCTTCAAAGCAAAGCTGAAAAATATATGTAGCCGCTTTCCTAGTTCCGGCGATATCTCCAGCTTACCTCATCTGCTTCTCTATATTCAAAAGCGCTTCTATTTATGCCTCCAATTTCATATCACCTTCCTGTAAACACAATAAAGCAAAAATTCAAATGAATAAATAGAGAAATAGATTAAAAAAAATTAAGCATGAAATATAAAAACATTTACCATATTGAATTTTTGAGTTTATTGGAGCTCGATTAGGACCGATTCTGAAACCCTAGAAGAGAGAAATAGAACGAGAGAGAGAGAGAGAATTGTTACTTACCGAGTTGGAAGTAGTCACGTTACTCCCTGCACCTTGTGTGCAGATTCAGGTGTGACTGGACGTGGAAGTTATTGAGTCCGTGCGCAGTTGATCTTCCGGAGATTTACGAGGTAGCTGTCGGTGTTCGCAGACCGTGTGCTCCTTCCTTATTATCTTTCTTTCTCTGTATTGATATCTAGATGCAGACTATTGTAGACACTGTCTTTTAGATTGAGCTACTAATTGCTCATGACTTAGTGACACCCCGATATCGGGCTATTTTTCCGCACTTATGTTTTATTTGGGTTTTACCCCATATTTATGAGAAACTCTGGTTATTTTAAATGTCTTAATTCATTTCTGTTAAATTTTGAAAGTGTTTTGGAAAGGTCGGCTTGCCTAGTACCACGATAGGCGCCATCACGATGGGTTAGGTTTTGGGTCGTGACAATTGCAATCTAGAACAGCATGGCATGGAGACAACCAATCCATACCCAATATCACATCGAAGTCAACTATACTGAGCAGCAAAAGGTCTACACGGGTCTCCAGACCCCCAATAGTCACCACACATGACTGATATACACGGTCCACAACAATAGTATCGCCCGCAGGAGTAGATACATGAACAGATGAAACTAAAGACTCACGGGGCATATCCAGAAAATGAGCGAAATACGATGAAACATATGAATAAATGGAACCAGGGTCAAATAATACAGAGGCATCTCTGTGACAAACTAATACAATACCTGTAATCACAGCATCTGAAGCAATAGCATCAGGTCTGGCAGAGAGGGCATAGAAACAGGCCTGGCCACCCCCTGATCTACCTCCCCCTCTCGGCGACCCCTAGCTGACTGAGCTCCACCCCTAGCTGGTTGGGTAGGTGGTGAAGGAATTAATGCTGATGACATAGACTGGATCCTCTGTGTAGCGGGAGATGTGGAACATATATCAACACCTATTTGAGGCTCTAGGTATGCTTCTAGACTCGTTCGAGGACGAACGTTTGTTTAAGAAGGGGAGGATGTAACGACCCGGCCGGTCGTTTTGAGAGTTATATCCCCGTTTCCCCCATTTCTACTTCTTTTTGTGTTCTTAAGCTATATTATGATATGTCGGGTTAGTTGGTTCGGGTCCGGAGTGGTTTCGGAGTAAATTGAGACACTTAGTCTCTTTATTAGAAGCTTAAGTTGGAAAAGTCAATCGGATGTTGGCTTATGTGTAAACGATCTCGGATTTGAATTTTGATGGTTCTGTTAGCTTCGTTAGGTGATTTTGGACTTAGGAGCGCATTCAGAATGTGATATGGAGGTCTGTAGTGGAATTAGGCTTGAATTGGCAAAGATTAAAAATTTGGCGATTTTGGTCGGTAGTGAAAAATTTGATATCGGGGTCGGAATGGATTTACATAAGTTGGAACAAGTCTGTGGTGTTATTTGTGACATGTGTGTAAAGTTTGAGGTCATTCAGACGTGGTTTGATTCTTAGGCTTGAATCCGAGGGTAATTTGGTGTTTTGATGTAGTTTTGACTGATTTGAAGGTTCGACTAAGTTTGCATGGGGTTATATGACTTGTTGGGATGTTTGGTTGTGGTCCCGAGGGCCTCGGGGTGGTTCCGGGTGGTTAACAGAAGGTTTGGAACTTGGAAATGCAGCTGAACTGCTGCTACTGGTGTTTTCCGCACCTGCGGAGAAGGAGTCGTAGGTGCGCGACCGCAGAAGCGCATGGGAGGTCGCAGATGCGGGCAGTGTTGAGTTGGACTGGAACCGCAGGTACGAAGAGGGGGTCGCATCTACGAGCCCGCAGATGCGAGGCTAAGTCGCACATGCGGAAGTAAGGAGTTAGTCAATTTCCGTAGAAGCGGAGGGAGAGGCGCAGGTGCGCTATCGTAGGTGCGGCCACAGATGCGGAACCTGGGATTTTATTGAGTTTCGCACCTGCGATAGAAATTCCTCAAGTGCGGTATCGCAGAATCGGAAACAGGGACCGCAGGTGCGGTTTCACTGGGCAGAAAGTATAAATAGAGGACTTCGAGATTTTTTCCTCATTTCCACCATTTTGAACTCGGACTTTGGAGCTTTTGAGGTGATTTTTGAAGGGGATTCAAGAAAATTCACTGAGGTAAGTCCCTTGAGCCTGAAATTGATCCCTTTAGCCTTTATTGATTGTGATGTATTACTTGTGGCTAGATTCGGGACGTTTGGAGGCCGATTTGAGAGGCAAAGGCATTGCGGAGTAGGATTTTGCTCAGATTGAGGTAAGTAACAGTCTTAAATCTGGTTTTGAGAGTATGAAATCCCGAGAATTTGTATGATGTGAATATTTGGAGGTGACATACATGCTAGGTGACGGGCGTGTGAGCGTGCACCGTGAAGGATTGTGACTTGGTCCGTCCCGTGACTTAGTCTTTGAGCAATTAACTTCCTTTCATGTTAGAAACCATGCTTAGGCCACATGATATCACTTTTGAGACCTGCAACGGTCGTATACTTGTTGAATTGACTGCTAATTGTTGTCTTGTACTCAGTCACAGTCTTATTGTGTGTTATATCTCTGTTTCCTCTCATTTCTTGTTGATACTTGTTGTATTCTCTATTTGGGCTGGTCGTTATGATATTCTGTGAGCCCGAGGGGCTGGAGAGGTTAGTCACTAAGATAGGGTCTGAGTGCCGGGTTGAGAGCAATATGAGATATATTGGATCGGGCTGCACGCTGCAGCAATATTAGATCGGGTTGCACGCCGCAACAAGCCTTCGGGCCATATATCGGATCGGGTTGTACGCCTTAGCAATATATGGATTGGGCTACACGCTGCAGCTGTATTGGATCGGGCTTCACGCCAGAACAATATATAGCGCTTGGGCTGTAGTAGCTCCTCCGGAGTCTGTACACCCCCAGCGAGTGTAGGTACCTTTGATTGTGAGTATTGAGGCTGAGAGCCGAGTGATTGGGCTGTTGAGATAGATGAGTGGCAGTATCCATGTGAGGTTGTACTTGCTCATAATTGTTGTTGCACTTCGTTGCTAATTGTTGTTGTTGTGAAATTTTTTGGAGGGCTTATATTGTTGTACCTGAGCTCGAAATGTTTTGATTTAAAACACCAGATTGAAAGCATGCCTATTTTTCTTGCTGAAATTACTGAAATGAATTGCATTTGTGTAGCTCGTCATTGCTTCTCAGTTCCTTATTTAATTTTGTTACTTACTGAGTTGGAAGTACTCACGTTACTCCCTGCACCTTATGTGCAGATTCAGGTGTGACTGGATATGGAGGTCATTGAGTTCGTGCGCAGTTGATCTTCCGAAGATTTACGTGGTAGCTGCCGGCGTTCGCAGACCTTGTGCTCCTTCCTTATTATCTTTCTTTCTCTGTATTGATATCTAGATGCAAACTATTGTAGACACTGTCTTTTTGATTGAGAGTCTAGTTGCTCATGACTTAGTGACACCCCGATGTCGGGCTATATTTCCGCACTTGTGTTTTATTTAGGTTTTACCCCGTATTTATGAGAAACTCCAGTTCTTTTAAATGTCTTAGTTCATTTCTGTTAAATTTTGAAAGTGTTTTGGAAAGGTCGGCTTGCCTAGTACCACGATAGGCGCCATCATGACGGGTTAGGTTTTGGGTCGTGACATCAATATATATAGATATCAATGGGTGATTTGACTATCTGCATTGAGTTTGAGTCTAAGGAGAAGAAAATTGTTAGGGTGATTCATTATCGCCAAGGAGTACGTTATAATGATTTGGTAGAAGTAATATGTCAGCGATGCAAGATAACATGTAATCCGAAAAATATTATTATGAGTTACAAGCCAATGGTTTTGGATAAAACTTGGCAAGAGACTCCATATGCTCCAATAGAGGATGCTTTTGATTTAAAGTCCTATTTGATAATTGTTGATGAACGAGGTGCTAGGCCAACATTGAGGGGTCGTTTGGTAGGGTGCATAAGAATAATGTTGAATAGGGTGTATTAGTAATGATGATATTAGTTATGCTTGCATTAGTTATGCTGGCATTAGTTATGCTGACATATTTCTTATCCATTGTCTAATTTGATGTATTAAAACATTGCATAATTTCTAAAAAAAAATTGTTTACAAAAATGCCCTAAAACATTCCATCACTCTATCTTTTTAAAAGAAACATATGTTGAGGAATGTTTTTATATGAAAAAGGTTTAAAAACAATTATTTGATTTGTCTACATATATTGTAGTATAAAACTAAATATTTATTTATAAAAAAAGGAAATATGCTAAATATTTATTTATTTATTTACTAGGGATATAAATTTATTTCTCACTATTTGGATTATTTTAAACTTGCATTAATATAATAGCATATTTTAATCAAGCATAAATTTTGAAGGACAATTTTGTCTTTAACTAAGCTAATGCATGCATTAAAATCCATTGCATTATTATGAGTTACAAGCCAATGGTTTTGGATAAAACTTGACAAGAGACTTTGTATGCTCACATATTTGACAATTGTTGATGAACGAGGTGCTAGGCCAACATTGAGGGGTCGTTTGGTAGGGTGGATAAGAATAATGCTGAATATGGTGTATTAATAATGCTGGTATTAGTTATGCTTGCATTAGTTATGTTGGCATTAGTTATGTTGCCATATTTCTTATCCATTGTTTGATTTGATATATTAAAATATTGCACATTTTCTAAAAGAATTATTTGTTTATAAAAATGCCCTAAAAACAGTTTATCACTCTATCTTTTTAAAAGAAACATATGTTGAAGAATGTTTTTATATGAAAAAGATTTAAAAAATTATTTGATTTGTCTACCTATATTGTAGTATAGAACTAAATATTTATTTATAAAAAACGAAATATGCTAAGTTGTATTTATTTATTTATTTACTAGGGATATAATTTTATTTTTCATTATTTGGATTATTTTAAACTTGCATTAATATAATAGCATATTTTAATCAAGCATAAATTTTGAAGGACAATTTTGTCTTTAACTAAGCTAATGCATGCATTAAAATCCATTGTATTCCTAATACCATGGTTTTCTATACATTAGTTATGCATAGGATAATACCAAATAGGGTGTATAATTAATGTATAGGTTCAAAAAGTGTACCAAACAAGGTATTATTAATACACAAAGCTAATACATGCATTATTTTATCTAATGCATCCTACCAAATGACCCCTGAAAGTTTGTTTACATGAGGATGCAGATGAAATTGAAAAGATAAGTGTAGTAAATTATGGAAGTGGTGATACACAAGTTATTTTAGAAAGCAATGATTGTAATGTGATCCAAGAGCATTATAGTCCTATTTTAGTGGAAGAAGAGGAACCAATGGATAATTTGACAAACTTCCATTGGAGCATAACGTAACCCCCGCTTACCAAGTTGATGATTCTGGAACTATTTGTTCAGAAGGAGGTTGTTTTAAGGAGGGAGAGAATGTTGGAATGCCATTTTAGGAACGATCAAGTGCTATGGAAAATATGACTTGGGAGGATAACTTTACAACCATGTCGAGCAACTAGTGTTTCAATGAAGGTACATTTAGTGATCGTTCTGATCTTTATCTGGGGGAAATATTTGAAAGAAAAAAGGAAGTTTTGAGGAAGCTAAAAATGATTGTTGTGTCTGCAAAGTTTCAGTTCAAGACAAAGAAGTCTAATCCTTCGTTGGTTTTTGTTAAATGCATTGTTGAGGAGTGCACTTGGCATGTGCGTGTTGTGAAGTTAGCTAATTCGTCATGCTTTTTCGTTAAAAATTGTTGTGGTGAGTATAAGTGTGGGATTAGAAGTGCAGTAAAGTACCATAAACAAGCTTCCTATGATGTAGTTGTCGAAATGATGTGCAAAAATTTTGATTCATCAGGACAAGGACCAACACCAAAAGAGGTAAAATCATTGATGCATAATGAAACTGGATGTGAAGTTAGTTACTGGAAAGCTTGGAAACCAAAACAGGAAGCCTTGGCAATCATAAGAGGGACACTAGAAGAAGGTTATTCATTATTACCGGGGTACTTACATATGTTGGAGCAAACAAACCCGAGTTCGAGGACAGACTTAGTGTTGGATGAACATAACAAATCCAAATATTTTTTTCTTACTTATGGGACATCTATAGAAGAATTTTCTCATATGAGGAGAGTGATTTCTATCACGACCCAATTCTCCTATAGGTCATGATGGCGCCCAACGTTACTGCTAGGCAAGCCAACAGTGAGTTAAACCATGCTATTTCTCTTTTAATAAGTTTTCAAGTAATTAAATTCCATTAATTAAAAGATTAAGAAACATCAAATTTTAAATAAATAAACGAAAGCAGCTGAGTGCAATCATAACAATAGAATAATCCAAAATCGTATGTCTGCTAGTGTGTGTGTCAAGACCTGGTGTCACAAGTGTATGAGCACTAATAGATTATACAAAACTCTAGCTACTGTCTAAAATGAAAATAGATAGAAATAAATGCAAAGGAGAAACTCTAGGTGCTGTGGAACGGCTCAGGAAGCAGCTCACCACTAGGCATCGGAATATCTGGGATGCGTGCTGGTAGGACCTCCAGATGCACCTGTCTCAGATCCTGCACGATTATTGCAGAAGTGTAGCGTGAGTACATAAACAACATGTACCCAGTAAGTATCTAGTCTAACCTCGAAGAAGTAGTGACGAGGGGCCGACTTCGACACTTACTAAGGGCTAACAGTATGAATACAGAAATTCTAAATAAGCATGAGTTATGTAAATGATTATAATAACTCATTAACAAGCAGGAGTAAATAATTCTTTCACAATTTAATAAATCCCAAATAAATTCCCGTCATTAATAAGTGTAACCTCATAAGTCACAAAATAATATCAAGTATGATTAGGCTCCGAGTATTAATAAGCACGATTTATGCCGAGGTCAGATTCAGAATAACGTGTACACTGCCGAGGGACGTGCGGTACGATCCCTAGATGCATCTATCTACTGCCGAGGTGTTCAGCCCACTCCACAAGAAGAGATGATATTTTATAAGCATTTGGATTAAAAGTTATAACAAGGCTAATACATAATATAATAAAATTTCCATTAACGGTCAAGTAATCCGCTAAAGATTCAAGTAAGTGAAATTCGGTCTTTTACAATTCCTCTAACAAGTTCTAATATAATTTAGGCACTTAAATTAACAAATAGGGTGCAAACATTACAAGTAATTCATGGTTTGGGTCCTAAACTACCCTGAAATAAGCATAAATAGTAGCTACGCATGGACTCTCGTCATCTCGTGCGTATGCAGCCCCACAATTAGAAGCAAATATTAATTTAAATCACCTATGGGGCAAGTTCCCTCTTACAAGGTTAGACAAGAGACTTACCTCATCTCAAGGCTCACTTTCCGATCACAATTTTGTTCTAAAGCCTCAACTCGGTACCGAACAATCCATAACTAGTCAAATATTATATAAATTAATCAATACATGTTCAAAAGTTCATGTTCCAACTATTAGAGTGATTATCCAACCCCAATTGTAGGATTCCTAAAATTCATCATCGGGCCCACGTGCCCGGATTCCGAAAATATTTGAAGAAAGTTGTTACCCATAACCTCACGAACTCAAATATATAATTTTCACTTAATTCCATAATTATTTTCGTGGTTAAATCCCATTTTTATCAAAACCTAGGGTTTTCATCTAAACCTATGATTTTCACAATTTTACATGTTAAAATCTACCCATAATCTATGTATTTAATTCATATTGAATAGAAATTACTTACCTCAAAGTGATAGGGGAAAGCTCCTCTCCAAGAGCTCCAAAATTGCCCAAGAGATGAAAGCAAATGAGCCAAAATAGCCTAAGCCACGCATTAAATGGACCATTCTGCCTCCAGCGATTTCGCATCTGCGGAGGGACGACCGCTTTTGCAGCTCCGTATCTATGAAAAGTCATCGCAGATGCGGCCCTTGCCCGGTTTGCCTTCTTCCGCATCTGCGGACAACTAGCCCGCTTCTGCGAGTTCGCTTCTGCGACGCGTGTGTCGCTCATGCGGCTTTTGTCGCTCATGCGATTGCTTCCATCGCACCGGCGTGTTCGCAGGTGTGCCCCATACTCTGCATCTGTGATCCCTGGGCAGCTCACACTGGGCCACTTCTGCGAGCTCGCACCTGCGGCTGGCCCTCCGCAGGTGCGATTGCACCAGAAGCTGGGTGCTTCAACTATGCACCCAAGGCCAAACGACCTCCGCGCTTCGTCCGAATGGCATCCGGGGGCCCCGAGGTCCTATCCAAACATACCAACAAGTTTGAAATCATAAAATGGACTCGCTCGCACCCTCGGAATGCGGAAAACAACATTAAAACTAAGAATCTCAACCCAAAACAAATAGGATCAAATTATGAACTTCAAATTCTTCCAACTTACTCCGAATGCGCCGATTCGTACTTAAACTACTCGAAATGACTTTAAATTTTGTGTGCAAGTCTTAAATTACCATACGGAACTATTCTCGGGCTCGAAATCCCAAACGGAGCTCGATAACACAAAAACCTACTCCAAACCAAATTAAAGAACTTTAAAACCTTCAAGTTGCCTACTATCTATATTAAGCGTCGAAATGCTCCCGGGTCAACCAAAACCCAATCCGAACATACGATCAAGTCCAAAATCATCGTACAAATCTATTGGAACCGTCAAATTCCAGTTACGAGGTCATTTACTCAAAACGTTGACTCAAGTCAAACTTGGCCCTTTTTAGCCAACCTTAAGGAACCAAGTGTTCCGATTTCAACCCGAACCCTTTAAAATTCCGAACTAACCATCCCCGCAAGTCATAAAGTAGTTAAAACACATACGAGGAGTCTTATTTAGGGGGATGGGGGTCTAGAAAGTTAAATGACCGGTCGGGTCATTACAATTTTTGTAGATGGGACATTCTTGACTGGAAAATATGGTAGTGTACTAATATCAGCGTGCGCGCAAGATGGTAACCAGCATATATTTCCACTTGAATTTGTAGTTGTTGCCTCAGAGAATGATAACTCATGGACATATTTTTTCAAGAAGCTAGCTGAATGCATTCCTGATAGTGATGACTTGTGCATTATATCAGACAGGCATCAAAGTATAAAGACTGTTGTTGCCAATGTCTACACGCTTGCACATCACGGATTTTGCATGCTTCATATTAGCATGAATTTAAAGTCCAGGTATGGTGATTGTGACATTATCTATAATTTTCAACAAGCAGCAAAAGCATACAAGCTGGATGAGTTTTCTCTTTATTTTAATGCAATAATGGAATCAAATGTGAATGCTGATTGGTACCTTGAAAATTATATTGGGTTTGAAAAATGGTCGAGAGCCTATTTTCCTGGAAATAAGTACAATTTGATGACGAAAAACATATCAGAATCACTCAATGCAGTTCTTAAGTTTCAAAGAAGCTGGCCAATAGTTTATGTACTCAAAGTTATACAAGATAATATGACCAGGTGGTACATTGAGCGTATAGGCAAAGCTCAAAGTCACATTCATTGCTTAACCCCAAAAGCTGAAGGATTAGTTCGAGAACGTTATGTTGCCTCTTGTTTGCTAGCTCCTACTCGTTTAAACGAACATGAGTTTCATGTTCGTGGTGGTGATATAGATTGTTTGGTTAATTTGGAGCGCAAGTCATGTACTTGTAGGGTCTTTCAGGTGGATAAACTCCAATGCGAGGACGCGATAACAGTTTTGAAGCTATCCACATGCCAACACATATGGGAGGAGATATATAAACTATGTGATCCTAAAAACAAGAATGAGACATGAAAGAAAGCTTGGGATAGAACAATTTATCCTGTTCCTCATCCAAAAACATGGACGACGCCATCAGAAGAAAAGAGAACGGTTCATCATCCTTCAGTTAAATTGAAAAAAGATCCCAAGAAAGTGAATCGTATGCCTTCGGTTGGCGAGAATCCAAAGAGGAAGAAGCAAAAAATAAGTTGTTCCATATGCAAGAAAATAGGTCACTACAAAAGGAAGTGTCCCAAAAGAGTAGTTGATTAATTTGCATCAATTTCCTAGATATTTATATGGATTCATAAATCCTAAGTCTTAGTTTATCAACTGTTTCAGGGATTTAATCTTCTATTCTATAGAGTTGAACCCTTGTAGTTTACTAAATTTATCACTTATGTTATAAGGATTCGATCTCCTGTATTATAAGTCTTTTATCTCTTACAGCATGACATAAATCTCTTACGACCATGAGTAGATCTCTCAAGTTATATTTAGTGGTCACCCTTTATTATGCTTATTTTTTTAATTAAAAAGCAATTGTCTAAATTTAGTTGATAGTAAATGTGATCATGCTTGTTAAGTAATTATTCATAATAACTCCAAGTTACAACGAAAGAAAGATAATACGCATATTATGGTCTTAATCTCTTATTAATAACTAATGATCTCTTACAGCATGACATAAATCTCTTGTGACCATGAGTAGATCTCTCAAGTTATATTTAGTGGTCACCCTTTATTATATTTATTTTTTTAATTAAAAAGCAGTTTATCTTAATGAAACGTCTAAATTTAGTTGATAGTAAGTGCAATCATACTTGTTAAATAATTATTCATATTAACTCCAAGTTATAATGAAAGAAAGATAATGCGCATATTATGGTCTTAATCTCTTATGAATAACTAATGATCTCGTACAACATGACATAAATCTCTTACGACTATGAGTAGATCTCTCAAGTTATATTTAGTGGTCACCCTTTTATTATGTTTATTTTTTTAATTAAAAAGTAGTTTATCTTAATGAAACGTCTAAATTTAGTTGATAGTAAGTATGATCATGCTTGTTAAGTAATTATTCATAATAACTCCAAGTTACAACGAAGAAAGATAATACGCATATTATGGTCTTAATATCTTATGAATAACTAATGATCTCTTACAACATGACATAAATCTCTTGCGACCATGAGTATATCTCTCAAGTTATATTTAGTGGTCACCCTTTATTATGCTTATTATTTTTTAATTAAAAAGCAATTTATCTTAATGAAACGTCTGAATTTAGTTGATAGTAAGTGCGATCATGCTTGTTATGTAATTATTCATAATAACTCTAAGTTACAACGAAAGAAAGATAATGCGCATATTATGCTCTTAATCTCTTATGGACAACTAATGATATCTTACGACCATGATATAGATCTCTTGCGGCCATGGAGATTTGAAGCAGGAGATTTTTGTAGTAAACTGTAGGAGATATTAATATAAAATGCAGGAGATTCTTTTGCTGCAATGTAGGAGATATTATGTTCACACAAGAGATTGATATATAAATCATAAGAGATCTCTGACGACTAAATGTTAGATCTCTTTCACATGAGATAAAAAATTGCAAGATACTAATGAACTTAACAAAAGAGATTTTAGAATAAAGTATAGGAGAATATATATATATAACATGGGAGATCATTAGATTCTAAACATTTAAGCATTTGATAGCAATTGGATGGTTCAAAACATCTGCACAGTAAGTTCTACTTCCATGAATTTTCAAAAAAGAACATAAGTAACTATCATGAATTTTCTTGATCTTCTTCATCTGACTTCCTCTACTCTTCAAAAGAATCATCCAGCAAAGCAGGAGGAGTAACTACTTCCATGGTACTTTTTCCCAGTCGACGACGCTTGTACGATTGCCTTATCAGTTTAGCTACTCTATGTTTCCTTTTTGGTCGTCCATCACTTGTTCAAGATGGGCTCCTAAATCTAGTTGGACGTCTAATATCCCTTGAAACTTTAGTATCATGTATCTTCACCAAATAATTCAAACTTTTTTGAATATCATCCAAAGATTTTTTTCACCTTTTCTGAATGTATCTTTAAATACTCCTCCACCTTGCCTAACCGCTCCTCAAAACCATCTTTAATATTAGTTTTACTACAAGAATGAAATCCATCAAAACTAGAAGCCAGCCTATTAAAACCAGAAGCAACAATGCCAAAAATACAAAATTATTTAGACTACAACCCATCATAAGTGTCTCATGTGCACATGATTCTTTTTCCAGTGGAGGACTTGCATGAAGACGATTCTCTTCATTAATCACTTGCCTCTTCTCAACAACATCTTTATTAATCACATGTGTTTGTTCAAGATCATGTTGTTGGTCTTGCCCTTGTTGTTGTCATTGTTGTTGTTGTTGGTGCTGGTCATCTATACTATCAAGAGGACCTAAAACCTCTATTTTATCCAACTTTCTTACTAACTCATCAATAGTTTCGTCTTCCTCGTCCACCAATTCTTTAAATCACTTTACCCATTTGCTTTTAGATTCTTTCTTAGATGGCTTCATTATTGGAATGGAATGCACATGTGATATAATACCACAAATTAATATTAGTAATAATTTATCTATCCGCTAACTTATTTAATATTAGTAATATTTTATTAGTAACAAAATCATACCTCATTTTTACTTATCAACTTATCGTACCAATCATAACTCAAGTGTTGTGGAGTTTTTTCCGAATGCCATCGAATGATTCGGGGTATTGCATTATCCAAAGCAAAAAAATTCTTTCCGAGATTAGATCCAAACACATATATCGCTTCATAAGCCCATACCTATAAAGGGAAACATATGTATATTGCTATTAAATTATAAGACGTTATAAGAAAATAATAACGATTAATTGACAATGAAACTTACAAGAAAAGCAGCAGTGAAACCTCCAATAGTGTAAGATTGTGGATTCTTCTTTTTTGAAATATATGTTTCTACCTTTTTCTTCCACTCCGTTGCCTTATGATGAAGGTCCCTCCTTAAACTTTTGAAGTGTGAGCTTAAAGCACACTTTACCCCAAGGATATGATACAAAGAATGTTGGATTGGCCACACATGCTAGGTAGTCCTCTGACACTTGCTTAACATCGTCTGCATCTAATAAGACTGAGGCCTCATTTGTTTTTTTTAAGATTAAGACTTCTGAATTTGAATACACGTCTGAATATCAAGATGTGTATTAAGATTAAGACATCTGAATCTGAATACACATCTGAATATTAAGATATGTATTAAGATCTGAATACTAAATGATTAACACTATTTTATTTTTAACATCTGAATGTATAAAATTTATGTTTATTTTAAAATTAATAAACATAAAATTCAAATAAAATACTAATTAATCTAATATTCCATCACTAAAATATATAACTTTTTAAAATATGATAGTTGCTGGTGGTGATGGCTAACGGTAGTGCTTGTGAATGTCGACTAAAAGTGGTGGTTGGTGGTAGATTTGGTTGATGGTGGTAGTTTAGGGTAGTAACTAGTGGTGATTGGTAGTGGTAGCTATTATGATTGAGGAAGGTGGTGGTGGGTGGTGATAGTTAATAATGGCGGATGGTGGTAGTGGTAGTTATGATTGAGGAAGATGGTGGTGGGTGATGGTAGTTTATAATAATGGGCAGTGACAACCATTGGTGTTGATAGTGATGGGGTGGTTAGTTGTGGTAGTTGAGGTGGATGAGTGTTGGTTGTCGTTGAGAATGATGGTGGTGGGAATGGTGGGGATGGTGGATGGTGGTAGTCGACAATAGTGGCGGCTATGATTGAGGATGATGGTGGTGGTGGTTGAGTATGGTGGTGGTGGGTGGCATGGTGGTAGTTAATAATGGTAGGCGGTGGCGGTAGTTAATAATGAATATGGATGATAGCATCTTAATGAAATTAAGTCTCTGTTATAGATCTTAATAATACAGACCTATTCAGGCCCATTAAGTGGTTGTGACCTATTCCGAAATCTGAATGATTAACATTCAAACCTCCATTAAGTGCAAACAAATGAGGCCTGAGTGGATAATGTATAAGGTAGCAACACCTTGTTTCTCTGTTGCAGTAAATGTCTTTGTTCTAGATCTTATAACCTGTAAAAGATATTCACCAACCAAACTATCCTTCTTATTTTCCCCCTGTAACCCCTTTAATGAAGAACAATAATTCTTTATTGTTTTTACAAAATCCAAACCATCCTGGTATACTTGCATTGACTGGGTCTCACTTGGAAAAGGGCCACAATTTAATCCACTAACAAGGTAAAATTCCTTCATCCCAAAGCGAATAGGTTTGTTGCGAATCAAAAATCATATTTCATTTTCTTTCTTTGTCTTAATTTCCCTTAGAAACAAATAATGGCATAAGAGGTTGTGAAAGCAATTCTTCCAGCAATCAACATTTATGTCAAAAAATTGATCTAGACAAGCTTTACATAAAAAAAAAAAAAAAAGAAGGAAGTACTCCACTGGGCTCCGTCCAAATAATAGAATTTTCCAAACTCTCTATAGCATAACCCATCCTACACCTAACTGTCACTCTACCTGGAAAATAATCAGTTTCGTCTTGAATTGTTTTAAGATTGTATCTTAACTTCATAGGTGCAGGTGGATCATCATGCAAGTTTTCCTACATATTCAATTGCATATTAGCAAAAACTATTAACTAGTTACAGTAAAAACTTCAAAACAGTTAATTAGATAAAACTTTAAACTAGTTATATAAGAGATCTTATAGCAAAACATAAGAGATCATTAACTTTAAACACAAGAGATATTAGAATAAACATAAGAGATCATATATAAACTTTAAACTTGTGATGACCCAAAATGTCATCTTTAAATTTAATAATTAATTCTTTGTTCTAAGACCTCAAAAAGCACTATTTATCATTACTCGACTTGCGTGCGTAGTCCGTAAAATTTTTCGGAAAGTTTTTATGTGAAAATGGATTTAAAATATGAATTAGAGCTCTAAAACTCAACTGAGTTGACTTTGGTCAACATTTTAAGCAAACGGACTCGGATCAGTATTTTGACAGTTCTGGTAGGTCCGTATCGTGATTTGGGACTTGGGCGTATGCCTGGAATCAAATTCCGAGGTCTCTAGCCCGAGATATGGAATTTTGATGAAAAATTAAAAGTTTAAGTTTAAATAATGACCGGATGTCGAATTATGTGCAAACGACCCCGGAATAGAATTTTGATGATTCCAACAACTCCATATGTGATTTTGGACTTAAGAGCGTGATCGAAATTTTATTTGAAAGTCCGTAGTGAAATTAGGCTTAAAATGGCTAAAACAAGAATTTAAGTTTGGAAGTTTGACCGGGGAGTTGACCTTTTGATACCGGAGTCGGAATATAGTTTTGAAAATTTTCATAGCTCCGTTATGTCATTTATGATTTATGTGCAAAAGTTGAGGTCAATCGGACTTGATTTGATAGGTTTCGACTTCGAATGTAGAAGTTGGAAATTTTAAGTTTTATTAAGCTTGAATTGGAGCATAATTCGTAGTTTTAGCGTCGTTTAATATGATTTGAGGTTTCAAATAAGTTTGTATGATATTTTAGGACTTGTTGGTATATTTGGTTGAGGTCCCGAGGGCCTCGGGTGAGTTTCGGATGGTTAACGGATCACAAATTGGACTTAAACAGTTGCTGCAATTTCTCTTCTGCTGGAAATTTTGGACTGTGATCGAGCCCAAGATCGAGGCCCATGATCGGACTCCCAAAATCGGGCTCCCTGATCGAGCTCCCCTGATCGAGCTCCCATGACCAGACTCCCTGATCGAGCTCCCTAATCGAGCTCCTTGATCGGACTCCCTGATCGAGCTCCCTGATCGGACTTCCTGATCGAGCTCCCTAATCGAGCTCCCTGATCGGACTTCCTGATCGAGCTCCCTGATCGGACTTCCTGATCGAGCTCCCTAATCAGACTCCATGATCTAGCTCCCTAATCGGACTCCCTGATCGAGCTTCCTAATCGGACTGGACAGATTTGTAAGTTATAAAAAACAGGGGCATTCGTCCCATTTGCCATTTTTGACGAACTTGAGCTTGAGCAGAGGCGACTTTTGACAGATTTTCAAGGAAAGACATTAGGGTAAGTGATTCCAACTCAGATTTGGTCAATATACACGAATATATCATTATTTTCACCATTTAATTAGTGTTTTGAGATAGAAATTTGGGAAAATTTTAGAAGTCTCATAGAAACGAGTTTTTGGGACTTCGGTGTCAATCCAGAGTCGGATTTGAGTGAAATTGGTATGGTTGGACTCGTAATTGAATGGGTTGTCGGATTTAGTAACATTCATCGGATTCTGAGATGTGGGCCCCACGGGCGAATGTTTAATTAATTTCGGGATTTTTATTGAAAATGTAGTATTTTCTTATAGAATTGATTCCGATAAATTTTAGTGATTGTATCGAATTATTTTTGGTTAGATTCGAGCCAATCAAAGTTGGATAATCGAGAAAAGGGACTTCTAGTGGATTAAATTGGAGCAAATTGAGGTAAGTCTCTTGTCTAATCTTGGAGGGGGAAATTTACCCCATAGGTGATTAAATTAAATAATTATTGCTAATTGCGGGGGCTACGTACGCACGAGATGACGAGAGTCCGTGCGTAGCTACTATTAATGCTAAAGTCCAGGTAGCTTAGGACTCAAAGCATGAATTACTTGTGTAAATTGTATTCTTTATTAATTAAATTATTTGATGTATATATTGTGAATTGTTAAGAAAGTTAGTAAAAGATGAAATATTCATATGCTTAAATTTTGTTTAGATTAATTAATTGTCGAAATAAATTGTTATCCTCTCGAATAAATTTTACAATAAATACTCTTATTCCGGAGGTACATAAGAAAATATCCTCTTTTCTTATGGATCGGGCTGAATGCCTCGGCAGGATAGATGCATCTATGGATCGTGTCGCACATCCCTCGGTAGTGTACACAATACTCTGGATCAGGCCGTACGACCAGAAATCGTGCTTAATAATAATAATTACACGATACTTTAATAGTTTATTTTAGCTTGTGAAGCTAATTGATAAATTAGAAATTTATTGGAATTGAAGGAATTTAATTAATATATTGAGGATTGTTGCATTTGAAGGAATTTAATTATTTCTGCTGGTTGAATAAATTATTGTAAATTCTGTGAATCATGCTGATTTAGATATTCTAGTTTTATTTCAATTTTTATTATTAACCCATAGTGAGTGTCAAAGTCGTCCATCTCGTCTCTACCACTCCAAGAGTAGGCTTGATACTTATTGGGTACACGTTGTTTACGTACTCATACTACACTTGCTACACTTTTTGTGTAGAATCTGAGACAGGTATTAGTGGAGGACCTATCATCACATATCCACGTCATCCCGAGGTATAGTGGTGAGCTGCCTTTCTTAGCCGTTCTACAGCTACCAGTGTCTCTTCTTATATTTACATTCTGTCTATTTTATTTCAGACAATATTTGGAGTTTTGTATAATCTACTAGATGCTCATACACTTGTGACACCAGGCCTTGGCACACACATTAGTAGAATTTGGTATTTTATTATTTTTTTTGGATTAAATGTTTAATCAATATATGTTTAATTTATTAGTTGGCTTGCCTAGCTATAGTATTGGGCGCCATCACGACCTATAGGTGAAATTGGATCGTGACAACATGGTATCACAGCACTAGGTTCACGTAGGTCTCACAAGATATGAGCAGACCTAATAGAGTCTTGCGGATCAGTACGGAGACGTCTGTACTTATCTTCGAGAGGCTATAGGGTGTTAGGAAACTACCTTTCTTCACATTCCATCGTGCAATTAATGCAGTACTAAATATCTTTCTTTTATTCTCTCACATATGGTGAGAACGCGCGCTAATGAGGTTCCAGACCAGGGAAGAGCTACTCCCCCAGTTGCTAGAGTCCGAGGGAGGGCTCCAGCACGTGGTAGAGGGAGAGGACGTCCCAGGATTGTTCCAGTTATGCCGCCAGTGGGTCCAACAGAGAATCCCATTATTGAGGAGCAGGGTGAGGTGCCTGTGGCAGAGCCAGCTCCAGTGGATTTCACATATGCACTGGGATTTCAGGATGTCATGGGTCGTATGTTGCGGTCCATGGACAATATGACTCAAGCCGGTTTATTTCTGGCAGACCCAGCCACATCTCAGGCGGGCGGGGGAGCACAGACCCCTACCGCACAGGCTCATGGACAGGCAACTGCTGTATATCAGACCCAGGATGCACTACCCATGGGTGGAGTCCAGCCAGTGGCAGCAGCTACACCTGAGCCCAGGCCAGCTATAGCCGCTGATCTGCAGAAACTATTGGAAAGATGGACTAGACTACATCCTCCTGTCTTTGGGGGTGAGCGACATGAGGATCCCCAGGATTTCATTGATCGGTGCAAGGATAGACTGTACAACATGAGGATATTGGAGTCTCATGGGGTAGACTTTGCTACTTTTCAGCTAGAGGGCAGAGCCCGTAGATGGTGGCAGTCTTATGTTCTTGGCAGACCAGCAGATTCTCCTCCCATAACTTGGGACAGGTTCACCCGTATCTTCCTGGACAGGTATATTCCACCCTCCCAGGGGGAAGAGTTGAGGTTTCAGTTTGAGCAGCTCCAGCATGGTCAGATGTCAGTGACCGATTATGAGGCGAGGTTTTCTGAGTTATCTCACCATGCACTTATGATACTCCCTACTGAGGCGGAGAGAGTGCGGAGGTTTGTTGCAGGTTTACATACTAGCATTCAGGCCACTATAGCTCGAGAGGTTGAGATGGGTACTTCTTATGAGCTAGTCATGGAGATAGCCCGCAGGATTGAGAGTGTACGTCAGCAGAGCCGAGAGCAGGGTATTAGAGATAAGCGGTTCAGGTATTCTGGAGAGTTCAGAGGTGCTCCGTCTGGGGGCAGAGGGCAGTCCGGCGGGCACCCATATCCAGCACCACTGCCTCCTCGAGGTGCTCCAGTACGACCTTATTTCAGTGCTATACCAGAGATTTCTTATCGCCCACCAGCTATTCAGGGTTCGTCCAGTGGGTATTCAGGTCCCCAGGGCCAGACTTCTAGTCAGTGGCTTATTGCACCACAGAGTTGTTACGAGTGCGGGGATCCCAGTCACATACGGAGATTCTGCCCCAGGTGTCACGACCCAAAATCCATTAAGGCTGTGATGGCGTCGGACACCACTGTCAGGCAAGCCAACCATAATCAATTAACTTAATTACCCATTTAGTATTTTTGAAATCAAAATTTCTTCAATGAAACAATAAAGATAGAACTCATAGAATAAATGATAATTATTTTTAGCAACTAAATTTCTAAACAATTTACAACCATTCCCAAAACCCGGTGTCACAAGTGCATGAGAATTTACTAGTAAATTTAAAATAATAAAATACAGCATCTATCCAGAATACAAATTAGACAGAAAAATATAATAACTTAGAAGGAGACTCGGTTGGCTGCGGATTGTAATACAGAATGCAGCTCACCTATGTCCCCACAATCATTAACCACACCTCTGCGCCCACAAGGCCGCTAGACAATAAAATGTGCAGGAAGTGCAGAATGAGTATGAAAACATCGTGTACCCAGTAAAGGCAGAGACGAGATGGCCGACTATGACACTCACTATGGGTCAATAATATTAAATAATCATGAAAATAGAAATATTTATATCATCGTGATTCATAAAGTTAACAATAATTTTATTGAACCAGCAGAAGTAATTAAATTTCTTCAATTCCAATAAATTTCTAATTTATCAATCAAATTCCTTTAAATGCAATAATTTCTAATCTATTAATTAAATCCTCCAATTTCAATAAAAATTCCAATTTATCAAATAGCTTTACAAGCTGCAATTCAATTTCAATAAATTTCTAATTTATCAAATAGCTTTACAAGCTGCAATAAACTGTCCCAGTATCGTGTAATTATTATTATTATTAAGCACGATTTCAGCTGAGGTCGTACGGCCCGATCCAGAGTTTCGTGTACACTACCGAGGGACGTGCGACACGATCCATAGATGCATCTATCCTACCGAGGCGTTCGGCCCGCTACACAAGAAAGGAGGATATTTTCTTATGAACCTCCGGAAGGAGAGTGTATTTATTATAAGATAAATGCGGGAGGAAGAACAATTTCTCTTAACAATTAATTAATTTAAACAGAAAATCAAGCATATGAGATTTCCATCCTTTAATATTTTTATCTAATAATTTACAATATATTCATATATATATATATATATATATATATATATCAACTAATATTAATTAAACAAATAATATAATTTACACAAGTAATTCATGCTTTGAGTCCTAAAC
>AWOL01S0006747.1:11640-23106 GCA_000715115.1 Nicotiana otophora | reverse complement strand
GTAGGGGTTGGTAAAGATGAGGAGCCTCACTGGAGACGCCCTATCCTGGTACATCAGTCAAAATCCAAAGAAGTGGATTAATTGGGTAAGCATGTCGTCAGATTTTATGGATCGGTTCAGATTCAACACAGAGAATGCACCAGGCGTCTTCTATATCCAGAATCTTAAGAAGAAGCCGATAGAAACTTTCTGTGAGTATGCTACTCGGTGGAGATCATAGGCTGCAAAAGTAAGGCCAATATTGGAAGAAGAACAAATGAACAAATTCTTTGCCCTGGCCCAGGATCCACAATATTATGAGAGGTTGATGGTTATTGAAAATCATAAATTCTATGACATCATCAAATTGGGAGAAAGAATAGAAGAGGGAATCAAAAGCGGGATGGTAACAAATTTTGAGGCACTCCAGGCTACGAAAAAAGCTTTGCAGTCGGGGGGTATATCTAAAAAGAAGGAAGTAGGGACTGTGATGGTAGCCCATGGTATGAAGTCTCCTCTTACATACCAAAAACCTCCACCCACATATTATTATTCACCTCCTAGATATCAACAACCCGCTACCGCCTACCACACTTACAACACTCAGCCAGCATATTACCACTCACCACCAGCCCGCCAAAACTACCAAAAACCCAGTCCAAATTTTGATCGTAAGCCGCCCAGACAATACACTCCTATTGCCGAAAATATTGACCAGTTGTATGAGAGATTGAAAGCTTCCAGTTATGTCACTCACATTCCCGCTGTCGCCATGGAAAATTCCTCTCAATGGGTTAATCCGAATAAGACATGTGCCTACCATTCGGGCATGAAGGGTCACACTATTGATGAATGCTGAACTCTGACAGATAAGATCCAGATGCTGATTGATACCAAAGTTATACAGGCAAATGAGACTACACGTAACGTTCGCAACAATCCCCTCCCGGATCACAGGGGCGAGGGGTAAATGTGATAGAAACTGATGAAGAATGGGACCCGGAGGGGCAATTGGGCTCATTCGAGAAGAGGATGATCCCCAAATGACTCCAGTCCCTCTCACGCCTATTGTGGTACAGATACAGTCACCTATTGAAGTTGAGGTAGCCGCACCGACTCCGTTCGAGGTTGAAGTAATAACGCCCTCAGCCACGCTAACTCCGTTCGAAGTAGAAGTGACCACACCATTCACCGTAACGGTAGCACTCACACCATCCTTTAATTCCAATGTTGTGCCCTGGGACTATACTGCAGAAACGAGAAGGAAAGGAAAGGGGAAACTGGAAGAAATTGGGGCAGCAAAAGGTATGACCAGAACTGGTAGGGTTTACACGCACGAGCATTTGGGGGGAACAAGTAAAGAAGCCGCTTCCAGGCAGCCTATCATTGAAACCGGCCTGGATAATCTTTGGAGAAAGATATAAGCAAGGGAGTATTCTGTGGTTGATCATTTGAACAAAACCCTTGCTCAGATATCCATTCTATCACTACTGCAGAATTCTGAGGCAGATAGGAGCACGGTGATGAAAGTGTTGAATGAGGCTTATGTACCCAGCAACATTACTAGTGGAGAGATGGCCAACATGGTAGGACAAGTATTGAAAAACCATAAGATCACTTTCCACGAAGATGAGTTGCCACCAGAAGAGTTGAGCCATAACAGGGCGTTGCATATCAAAGTACAGTGCGAAGACAAATTCATTGCCAGGGTCTTGATAGATGGGGGTTCAAGTCTCAACATCTGCCCGTTGACTACTTTAAAGAGGTTAGGTAAAGGTTTGCATGAGATACGAGCAGGAACTATGAATGTAAAAGCGCTCGATGGGTCTCAAAGGGACACAATCGGAGAAACCAACCTCTGCTTACAAATGGGTCCAACTTGGTTTGATATTGAATTCCAAGTGCTCAACATATCTGCCTCATACAATCTGCTATTAGGATGACCTTGGATACACGCTGTTGGGGCTGTAGTGTCTACTCTACATCAGGCTATGAAGTTCGAATGGAATACTCAAGAGGTAATCATTCATGGAGATGTGAGTAACCCTATTTACACCAACCAGACTGTCCTGGTTGTGGAGAATAGAAGGAAGTTAGAGGGAGAGACTTACCATCGCATTGAGCGTGTT
This sequence comes from Nicotiana otophora, assembly GCA_000715115.1. NCBI lineage: Eukaryota > Viridiplantae > Streptophyta > Magnoliopsida > Solanales > Solanaceae > Nicotiana > Nicotiana otophora. Next base: position 20,998 of record AWOL01S0006747.1, on the reverse strand, counting down.
AACGCGATCAAGAAGGACAAATGGTGGAGTAGCAAAATAAAAAGCATATTGGCATGGACAGGATATGAACCCGGCAAGGATCTCGGCAAGAATCTCCAAGGGATCACCAAACTAATACAGTTAAAACGTCACGGCACGGCCTTTGGATTGGGAAATCAATACACCTGGCACGAGTATCAGAATTGGTCGCCACCATGGCGTGGTCCTTATTACCCTCTCGAGCAGCCGATATCACATTTGAGCCAATCCTTCCATCAGGCTGATATGATGTGGGGATCCGAAGAAGATGAAGCGATTACTGGTTTAAGGAATCTATTCTTGGAAGATGAAGACATGGACTGCAGTGTAATAGTTGAGGAGGAGGAGGGGGAGGAGGAATAAGGCCTCGTCATCTAGACAGTGGAGAAGGGAGTTGTTCTCAGGAACTGGACTGCCACAATCAAGGGCCTGCCAAGTTACGGGGTAGCCTGGCTGCTAGTGTTATTTATTTTGAAAACAATTCTTATGAGCATTTTAAAAACATTTTCAGTATTGTGTTTTGAAACATTTGTTTGAATCATTAAAAAATCGCTTTTGTTTGACATCTTGATAATTATCAATGGTTTGCTATTTTATTATTTATTACTATTCTTTACATTTTTCTCTCTACAACATTACTATTTCTTATCGCGATGAACCAACAACTGTGACATGTAATGAGACAACGCAACATAAAGATAGTGACTTGAAAGAAATAGAAGAAGAGGATATAATATCTGAGGAAATTGTTAGATAAGTTGAAGATTTTGAGAACAAGCCTAAGTCCAACATGGACAAAACTGAGATAGTCAACTTGGGAGATTTCAAAACAATCAAAGAAACTCGCATAAGCATTCCCCTGTCACCATCAGAGAAAGAAGAATACACCTGTTTCCTACAAGAATATGAAGACATTTTCTCATGGGCTTATGATGATATGACTGGTTTGAGCACGTCCATAGTGGCTCATAAACTACCCATCAACCCAATGTCTCTGCCAGTAAAGTAGAAACTCAGAAAGTTCAAGCCAAATATGAGTCTAAAAATCAAAGAAGAAGTCACCAAGCAAATCAAAGCTAAGGTTCTCAAAGTGGCTGAATATCCAACTTGGTTGGCTAACATCGTGCCAGTTCCGAAGAAGGATGGGAAAGTCAGAGTATGCGTTGATTATCGCGACCTAAACAGAGCAAGTCCCAAAGATGATTTTTCGTTACCCAACATACACATACTAATCGACAACTGCGCCAAGCATGAACTACAATCCTTTGCGGATTGCTTCACGGGATATCATCAGATCTGGATGGATAAAGAGGATGCCGAAAAGATAGCTTTTATTACACCGTGAGGGGGGGTGTACTGCTATAAAATGATGCCGTTTGGTCTGAAGAATACTGGGGCCACTTATATGAGGGCCATAATAACTATTTTCCACGATATGATACACAATGAGATAGAGGTATATATGGATGACGTCATCATGAAATCCAAGAAGAGTACAGATCACATAGCAGACTTGAGGAAATTCTTTGATCGGCTTCGGAGGTACAATTTGAATTTAAATCCCGCAAAATGTGCCTTCGGGGTCCCTGCAGGAAAGTTGTTAGGATTCATCGTCAGCCACCGAGGAATTGAGCTAGACCCATCAAAGGTCAAGACTATCCAAGATTTGTCACCTCCAAAGAACAAGAAAGACTTGATGAGATTCTTGGGATGTCTTAATTACATCAGCTGCTTCATAGAACAATCAACCGTGATCTGTGAGCCGAGTTTCAAAATGTTAAAGAAGGATGACGCAACCAGTTGTACTGAAGACTGCCAGAAAGCTTTTGACAAAATCAAAGAATATTTGTCCATACTGTCAGTCTTGGTCCCGCCAGAACCTGGTAGACCACTGCTACTCTATCTCTCCGTATTAGATGGGGCTTTCAATTGTGTCTTGGAACAACACGATGAGACGTGAAGGAAATAACAAGCCATATACTATCTGAGTAAGAAGTTCATATTCTTTGCCGGAATACACCTGCTGTGCTTTGACCTGGATAGCCCAAAAACTGAGGCACTACTTCTATGCCTATACAACATATCTCATATCAAGGATGGATCCTCTGAAGTACATCTTCCAAAAACCCATGCCTACAAGGAAGCTGGAAAAATGGCAGATATTGTTGAGTGAATTCGACATTGTCTATGTGATTCAGAAGGCAGTTAAGGGACATGCATTAGCGGATCATCTTGCAGAAATTCCTGTAGGAGGAGAATACGAACCACTAAAAATGTATTTTCCTAATGAAGAAGTATTATTCGTAGGAGAAGATATCGTCGAAGCCTACGACGAATGGAGAATGTTTTTCGATGGAGCCGTAAACTTCAAAGGAATGGGTATTGGAGCCGTTTTGGTGTCAGAAATAGGTCAACATTATCCGGTATCCGCAAAACTCAGATTTTCATGCACCAATAATATGGCAGAATATGAGGCTTGCATATTAGGCTCAATTTGGCCGTTGACATAAATATCCAGGAATTATTGGTAATTGGTGATTCAGATCTTTTGGTACATGAGGTACAGGGAGAAAGGGCTACGAAGAATACCAAGATATTACCATATCTATATCACGTACAAGAGATGATGAAGAGGTTCGCGAATATAGAGTTTAGACATGTCCCGGGAATCCAGAATGAGTTCGCAGACGCATTCGCCACTTTGTCCTCCATGATACAACATCCGGACAAGAATTTCATCGAACCCATTCTGGTAAGGATTCATAATCAGCCATCTTACTGCGCTCATGTTGAAGAAGAAGCAGACGGGAATCCATGGTTCCATGATATCAGGAGTACTTGGCAAAAGGAGAGTACCCGGAGCATGCAAATCATACTAAAAACGCACGCTCCGAAGATTGTCCAACCATTTCTTCCAAAGTGGAGGAATTCTGTACAGAAGGACTCCATACCTAGGGTTATTATGGTATGTTAATACAAAGGAAGCTTCCAAACTGCTCGAAGAGATACACTCTGGCACTTGCAGACCATACATGAATGGTTTCGTTTTAGCCAAGAAGATACTGAGGGCGGATTATTTTTGGATGATTTTGGAAACATACTGCATCAGGTATGTCTAGAAATGTCATTAGTGCTAAATACACGCAGATATGATGCGAGTGCCGCCAAATGAACCTAATGCAACGAGTGCACCTTGGCCTTTTACAGCTTGGGGAATGGACGTCATTGGACCAATCGAGCCCGCATCTTCAAACGAGCACAAGTTTATTTTAGTGGCCGTAGAGTACTTCACAAAATGGGTCGAAGCTGTATCCTACAAAGCTGTAACCAAGAAAGTCATTGCAGATTTTGTCAGAGATCATATTGTTTGCCGATTCGGGGTTCCAAAGTCCATCATCACCGACAACGCCGCCAACCTCAACAGTGAGGCCTTAAATAAAAGCTATGTGCGAAACTTTCAAAATCAAGCGCAAGAATTCCACAACATGCAGGCCTCAAATAAATGGAGTCGTGGAGGCTATAAACAAGAATATCAAGAAACTACTGAGGAAGATGGTAGACAACCACAAGCAATGGCACGAGAAGTTACCATTTGCCTTATTGGGGTACCGTACCATAGTCCGCACATCAACCGGGGCAACTCCCTATTTGCTGGTCTACGGTACCGAAGCTGTCATTCCTGCCGAGGTTGAAATTTCTTCTTTATGAATGATACAAGAAGCTGAACACAGTGATGCAGAATGGATAAAAAGCCATTATGAACAATTAGCTCTCATTGATGGGAAAAGAATGAATGCACTGTGTCATGGCCAACTCTATCAGAATAGGATGTCCAGAGCTTTCAACAAAAGGGTTAAACCTAGATAGTTTGCACCGGGGCAGTTGGTACTGAAGCGGATCTTCCCACATCAAGATGAAACCAAAGGGAAATTTTTGCCCAATTGGCAAGGGCCCTACATGGTTCACAGAGTACTAACAAGAGGAGCACTCATACTCGCAGAAATGGACGGATAGGTTTGGCCAAAGCCTATCAATTCAGACGCAGTCAAAAGATATTATATTTATAATGTTCGCATTTCTTCATCTGATGTAATTTAACTACGCTCCGACCTGATTCCCATTTAAGACAGGATACGTAAGCAGCCCTGTGGGTTTGGTCACAATTCAATAAAATTTTCATTTTCCCCACAACTAGAAACTGGGGCAGAAATTTGAGGAGGACCCTAAATATTCTAGAGCAAGTCCAGCCAACGTCATCATATGCAGAACAGTCAGAGAATCGCATAAGTAAACTGGGCCAGAATTTTGTGGAAGACCCTCAAAATTCTAAGGAAGTCACAATGTCTCTAAAGTGTCACAGTCATTGGTCATCTAATTTATCCGATATTGCATACTAATGTATTTTAAATAACTACATTCATCCTATGTACGCACATTTTTGAAAACTTTATTTTTATGAAACAGCCAGATGCTACCCGTGGTAACTCAAGTAGGACTTCGATACAGAGCAAAGCAAAGCAGACAGGCGGAGGCATGAACCAACCTTCCCCCGTAAAACTCATGATTGTCCTTTGGATGCAGGAACAAGAAATATTCTCAAAATCGGGCACACCTTAGAATCACTATCTTTATAACGACAAAGTTGCCAAGCGCAAACACATTTCCAACTAAGAAATACTTTGCTACTACTTATTATTTGTTCATTGCATGAGACTAAGCATTGTCTCCATCTTGCATGAGGCTAAGCCCAGCCTCCTTAATTGCGTAAGGCTAAGCACTGTCTTCCTCTGCAAGAGACTAAGCATTGTCTCTATTTTGCATGAGGCTAAGCCCTGCCTCCTCAATTGCATAAGGCTAAGCACTGCCTTCCCCTGCATGAGACTAAGCATTGTCTCCACCTTTGCATGAGGCTAAGCCCTGCCTCCTCAATTGCATAAGGCTAAGCCCTGCCTTCCCCTGCATGAGACTAAGCATTGTCTCTATTTTGCATGAGGCTAAGCCATGCCTCCTTAATTGCATAAGGCTAAGCACTGCCTTCCCCTGCATGAGACTAAGCATTGTCTCCACCTTTGCATGAGGCTAAGCCCTGCCTCCTCAATTGCATAAGGCTAAGCCTTGCCTTCCCCTGCATGAGACTAAGCATTGTCTCTATTTTGCATGAGGCTAAGCCATGCCTCCTTAATTGCATAAGGCTAAGCACTGCCTTCCCCTGCATGAGACTAAGCATTGTCTCCACCTTTCCATGAGGTTAATCCCTGCCTCCTCAATTGCATAAGGCTAAGCACTGCCTTCCCTTGCATGAGACTAAGCATTGTCTCTATTTTGTATGAGGCTAAGCCCTGCCTCCTAAATTGCATAAGGCTAAGCACTGCCTACCCCTACATGAGACTAAGCATTGTCTCCACCTTTGCATGAGGCTAAGCTCCGCCTCCTCAATTGCATAAGGCTAAGCATTGCCTTCCCCTGCATGAGACTAAACATTGCCTTCCGCTTGCATGAGGCTAATCCCTGCCTCATCAATTGCATAAGGCTAAGCGTTGCCTTCCCCTGCACGATACTAAGCATTGTCTCCCACTTGCATGAGGCTAAGACCTGCCTCCTCTAGCATGAGACTAAGCATTTTCTCCCATCTTGCATAAGGCTAAGCCATGCTTCCTCCTTGCATGAGACTAAGCATTGTCTCCCATTTCGCATGAGGCTAAGCATTGCCTCCCTAATTTTATAAGGCTAAGCTCTGCCTTTCCTTGCATAACACCAAATGCTATGCTACTTGAAATCTAGCATTATTTTCTATTTTTCTCGGGGCTAAGCTTTGCCCCCTAATTTCATAAGACTAAGCTCTATCTTGTTTCGCTTCGCATATTACCTAAAATCATGTCTTTGTATCTCATGGGATGAAACATCATGATTCTATCCAAAGGCATCATAGTTTGAAGGCATCATCCTCATAGCCAGAAAACACCGTGCCATGTCCTGAGCATCTCTCCCGAGAACATTATTTCATGGTCTGCGAATCCCTTATCACGCAATTCATGGCCCACAACATCATGGTCTAAGGACATCATCCCTATCGTCCAAAGACAGATTTGATGGTCCAAAGGGAATTCGCATCATATTTAAATTATCGCAATATACACCTGCATGCATTGTATTTAAGTTTTGTAGGTAATCCAGGAGGTAACCGTTCTCCCAACGGGAGCAATCTTCGCTCCAGTTTTCGTTCAATATTCACACCCTGTAACTACCTCAAATATAGCCAACCACCATCTGTTACCCATTTCCACATGATGACCGTTCAAATACCCATAACCGTTCCAAGGTACATTCATACACAACTCCGATGTCGTCCTATCTAGAAGAACTTGTCCATTCCTACAACAACTCCATCAGCTCACTTCACTGCTAGATCCTGAACTACACACGTCCTGATTCCCGTAAAACCAGGGATATGTAGGCAACTCAGAAACTGGAGTTCAGTCTCCATTTTTCTAATCACCCCATTCGGTCAAAATCGGTCATCATTTCTTTACCCGATAACTCTTTCATCATTCGCAGGTAAAGAGGGGCAGCTGTTGATATCCAATTTTTCCCTCATATTTTAAAAATATATATATACTTTCAAAATAGTATATTTGCATTATCATTTAGTTTATAAATCTATACAAGATTTTTTCATAATTTTTAAAGGCTTTAAATCAATTTCTTTCTATATTTTATTGTATAAATATCCAATAATTATCCTTCAAATTATTTTTATGATGATTTAATCATACATACTTATCATTTACGCCAACATGTATGTTTTTAAAATATTTACTGCATTTCTTATAATTACATTTGCATTTTTCGGCTACTTGCATATTTTTTCAATAATAGCCCATATTCATGTATAATTACATTATTTATGCATAAAATAACTTTTTATATTTTTATAATGTAAGTTATTATTTTTAATCACTTTAAGGAACAATTAATATTTATTTATTTATTAATTATTTTTATAAATTATGTTTTTGCTAAAATATTAGGTATTTAAAAACTAGCCCACTCTTGAACTTATTTTCGGACCAAACAAAGGCCCAAAGCCTAATACACTAGCCCAAACAACCCCCATCCCTAACCAAGTTAACCCAGACCCTAACCCGGTCGTGACCCATTTCTAATAACCCCACCCAACTACCCTTTAATCGTGGCCGTTGATCTCTGAGATCAACGGCCCATATCAAACCCTCCCTTTTAAACTAACCCAAACGCCAACCCTAATCCCATTCTCCCCCGCCTTAATATCCCTCACCTCCCTTCTCCCTCCTAAGAACCCTAGCCGCTGCCCCCTAAATCCTCTCATAATCCCGTCTAATATGGGATTCTATGGCTACTACTTGCCATATATGACCTCCACCAGGTATTGGTTACTCTCATATACTGCTTGCCTAAATATGGCAAGCAGATCTCCACAAGATCAAATCAAAATAGGTTCAAATCAGTGATTTTTCTACTATTATGTCTGTGTTCATCCTTTGTTCTATTGTGAGTACGAATATTTGTGCATTTTTTGTTGATTCTTATTTTTCCTAAAAACATTAGGGTTTACATATCTCTTCAAATCGAACCAAAATTGGTTCGATTCTCTGATTTGGAGTATTATTTGTGTTTATATTCATCCTATGCTACCGTTTCTATGTATATTCCGTTGATATTTATGTTTCCTAAAATTCTAGGGTTTACCGGCTTATTCTCCTAATTTGATTTTAAGTTGATTTATATGTTCTTCTTTCCTTTTATGGTCTGATTGTTTGTGTTTCCTTACTTATGTGCTGATTTTTACCACTATATAAACCCATTCCCTTTCCCCTTTTTGGGCAGACGAAAAGTCACTAAAAAAAACTCTCACTAAAAATTGAGGTTTCTACTCTGTATTTGTTTACTATTCTGTTCTATTTGGCTCTTGGCCGGCTGAAAGCCAAGGCCACCGGATTTCTACTTTTCTGACCATCTCTTGGGTGTGAGCATTGCCCTGGGTTCTTGAAACCCTTGAGAACTTGACACATTTGAGACTTCGGGTCCTTACTGTTGTTCTTTTCTTGTTTATTGAACAATCATTGGTTAGGTTCTAAACTCTCGCAATGTTTATTCTCTTATGTTAGCATGTTCTTTGAAACTGCACGACTTAATGTATTCCCTAGACTCTCTTTATGTGTGATTCTGCCTATAATTGCTAGCCTAATAATGTCGTTGCACCTAACTTAGTTAATTTAGACAGAATAAAGCATGTTTAGTTTGGTGTTGTTGATAATTCAAATGTTCTGCCTTGACTATATGGTTTAATCCATGTTCTCTGCTTAATTTTGAACTTCTAGTGATTAATTGGTGTTATTAGCATGTCTTAACTTGTTTAAGACCTTTACTCTAAGTGTAGTATGCTCCTATGACTATGGTTTTCACTCTATGTGTTTTTGCCATATCCAATTCTGCACCTCTAACAACCTGTTATCCTTTAAATTAATCCTCTTTGACTGATACCCTCTATGATATCTAATCGTGTTTGTATTATACTGTGTAATCCTAAGTTTGGTATAATCTGATCTTTTAAGTTCTACACTGGTTGCATTACTTGGTTTTACTAGTCTAATGCCCTTGCCTGTTGACTTTGCAATCCCAGGCTCTTTGTTTCTTATCAATTGACACCCTGCCCAATGTGTTAGTTTACTTCTTGAGTTCATTACGTGATTATCTTATAGTGTTTGCAAATGCTTTTCCAAACCTATTACTATTTTTCATTAATTGTTTCTTGTTATGAGTCTAATTCTGGGCCGGCTGAAAGCCAAGGCACCCCTCCCCTAAATCGTTTCTATCAACCTCCCTAGTGTGAGCACCGCTCGGGATCCATTTTGAGACCCGTGTGAACTCTGACACACTAGGGTCTAAGGTTCGTTAGACCACTTTGTCCTAATTGTTTAACTCTGCCCCTCCTTTTTCACCTACTGAATAAACCAATTGGTTTGTGTAAATGGATGTTGATCAGCTCTGGCTACTGGGTTTTGGCTATTTTGTGTAAATGAAGATTGTTTTCTAGGTTTGATTGGCTATGACTTCTGGGCTGTGGTGAAGCCTGTTGGATATGTAATTGAAAGCCTGGTTGGGCTGGGTATACTTTGGGCCTGTCTTAGGCCCACTATAGTTATTTTGTAACTTTGTAATTTATTTCATTCATTGGTCCTGTAATAATGTTATAATAACAATTGGGGTCTTAGTAAAATTAGGAAAATGGGTCTATTATAATGTTTGCTTGAAACGGGTAGAAATCCTGCCTATAGGTGTTTAATTTGCTCAAACATGTTCT
>AWOL01S0006746.1:86976-152146 GCA_000715115.1 Nicotiana otophora | reverse complement strand
TATAGGCATAAGTAAATTAACTTTCAAAAAGACATATGTAACTATTTCAATCTTGAAACAGTTTCTCTTCAACAAAAATGCTAGTTAGGATATATGCCANATATTTTCATATTCACTTTCAGGAATGAGTATGCATTCTCAATGTTTATCACAAGTCACATTCTCTTCAAGGAATGGAGTATAATCATATAATGTGCTTTGTTATTTTTTTAATATCCATTTGATGCTAAACATTGTCTTGTTCTCCCTTTTTATAATTACCATAGTGATAACTATTATTATTTTGGCCTTTCGCACGCCCACATTTATTTTTCAACCACTTGTCTTTATTTAGACTTATCATGCACTGTTATCACATTCACTTCAAGAATGGAGCAAATCAAGTGGGATAAGCTTCATGCTTTTTCATGAAAAATATATTATTATTTTTTTAGTTATTATTATTATCAATATGGTGCATTAGGACTCAAACCCAATGTCTTACCCATATAAAGGCATGCTAGGTCATAATGCGTTGGAACTTGAATCCAACGTCTTTTCATCAACATAGTGTGTTGGGACTTGAACCCATCGTCTTACCCTCAATCTTTGGCATAATAGGCCAAAATTCACTAGGACTCGCACTCGAGCCTTTAAAATATTATTACTTCATAATTATAGGCATAAGTAAATTAACTTTCAAGAAGACATATGTAACTATTTCAATCTTGAAACAGTTCCTCTGCAACAAAAATGCTAGTTAGGATATATGCCATTTTTTTTAAATGATACAATCACTTTTACATTTTAATAAATTAATTAGGGAAAAGGTGCAGATAACCTATAACCACTTATATTTCAAAGACTATAAGAACTTCACCAAAAAAAATCCAATACGGAGGAATGAGCCTTATGTTTCCAGCAAAAATATTTAAGGCTTAATGCATAACTGTGACTATTATAAATTATAACTATAATGAGTTTATATTGATTGTATATTTCAATGCCAAATTTGCAAGGTACTGTAAATCGCCTACATATTTGATAATTTTGCTTTCAATGAAATACATTATGCGATGGTAAAAATATTATTACTAAATTACCTTAATAATTATCTATCATAGTATGTAAAAGGTGAGAACATATATATACGTTGGAATATTATATTTGTCTTATAAGAGATGTAGCAAATAAAGACATACCTTTCCAGTTCTTTATTTTAGTAGATACAATTGAAAAATATATTTTAACTAAATACTGCACATAAAGTTAATGCAAAGATATGAAAGTATGAATAGGTTTAGATGGATGTAAAACTTATCTTTGTATTATCATCCAAGACATATTACATTGTACTTGATCTCATTGTCTGCTTATAATTTACATAGTTTTGACGTAGGAGATCATGAAATGAGCAATTCGTGATGATAACGTGTTATGAAATAAAAGCAATTTAGTAAAACATGAACAAGAACAAGTTATGAAATAAAAGCAATTTAGTAAAACATGAACAAGAAATAGAGATAGAGAGAAGGAAGAGATTATTTCTTCTTCAATTGTGTGTATTTTCTTATCTATTACAAGACCTTTATATAGGCATGAAAAAGGAAGAAAAATATGTCATTGAATATGTCATTAAGCATAGAAATATGTTATTGAATATGTCATTAAGCATTTGAGAAGATCATGGAGGAAGAGTAGACATCCACCATAATTGGAGGAAGAGTAGACATCCACCATAATTTGATTTTTCTTATAACAGAATTCGTTTTTTTTGGGGGATACTTTTAGGATTTGTAAAGAGAATATAGAATATATTGAGGGATATAAACAATGAAGCCGTACAGTGCCAGTTGGGTACGAAGGAGAATTCTCCGTAACCCAAATTCCGTTTACTTTGGGCTGTCCTCAATTAGTACATTTGGCAGACGTCTTTATCACTCTTTCTAATTGTGATCATTATTAAATTACCAAAGGAGCTAGTATAGTAAAAAGATTTTAAAATTATAGTCTGAAAAGTTAAATGTGAAGTAATTAGTTGAACAAACGTCATACCCCATTAACTTTGAAATAATAGAAGTAATAATATCCATAGATTTATTTTTAATATTGGATGGAAAGAGGTCAAAGTTTCCAAGACTAACTAGAATTGAGAATGAAGAAATCCCTGGCAGAAAATTTTCATTCTTTAATGGACCTTAGGAACGCGTAATTAAATAAGCTAGGTTAGTGAGTATCTAATACCAAATGATTCTTACCTTACAAAAAGGATAACTTTAACTTAACAAGGGAATAATTGCTAGAGATATAAAATGAAATAGTTTATATAACTATTTATGTTGTTTTTCTTCTCATTATAAGAAAATATAATAAACTAAGGTCAATAATATTAAATATGAAAATTTGCAAGTTTATTCTTTTTGCATGTTATTGTTCAACCATAAGTGGCCTTGCTTTCTTTAAATGCATCAATACTTAGCTAGCGTTTGATCATAAATTCCCAAATTTATTTTGAAAAATCTGATTTGAGTGAAATTTGGTTTGAAGATGAAAATGTGTTTGGACATCTGTTTTGGATGAAGTTTGGTTTGGAAAAACATGAAACATGACTTATACCCACAAATTCTAAAAGCTATCACAAATACCCAACAGTACCATTATCAATAACATTCATTATATTATCGCAAACCATAGTCCTGAACATAAATAAATTTGATACAAAATTATCATTTTTATAATGAACTACATAATACACTATCAGATGACCGAGAAGACGAAACAACATCATTACAAAATAATAAATGGTGGGGTCTTTTATAAAATACAATAGTTTGGGGCAATTTTTAAAAAATATAATAGTGATATTTTGGCCCAAAACCAACTATTTAGCCAAAATGTAGACAAAATCTATATCCAAATATATGTTTGTCAAATAAAACCCAAGTTTATTTTGGCAAAAACAGGTCCTTAATCCTTCTCCACACGTGGTGGTGGACCTATAAAATGTTCTTTTTCTCTACTTTTTAATTAAATAGTTAAACTTATCAATTCATCACTTCAATTAGTCTAACCTTTCAAAATCACAAATCATAAAATAACCTTAGGCTTCGGGAAAGGGTAGTCAATCATTCATTCTTGGTAGTGCTAAGCACTAGCATAACTGTACTATTCATGACTTGGGAAAATAACGACCTTTAATCCATGAATCATTATTTTACTTCGCCGAATTTGACTCATGTGTTACTTAACAAATTAAAGCACACTTGACTTTCAATTAAGTAAATTATATATGTGGTTTTAATACCTGAAACAAATAAAGTGAAAGATTTCCCAATCACTTTTATAAAAATTTTAAGAAGAGAAAGAAAATGATAGGAAAAATAGAAAAATTAAAAATAATGAGAAGCAAAAGCACGGAGAAAGAAGAAAAAAAGAACCAAAAGAAAATGTCACACAATATTCACACTAATCTATATTAGTTTTTAGTGAAAGTTGATGTGCAAATGTGTATTAATCAAACAATAAGATATCTAATTAGTGCAGTTCATAACTTAAAGCACCAAATCATGGACCATATATAAGGAGTGTAATTTGTTCAGCCCGTCATTCATTGTTGCTTCACTGGCTAAAATATACAATGACTGATAAAATTTCATTTTCTTTCAGTTAATTAATTCCTTTAGAATTGCTCACGATCTTTTAATTAAGTATTGTTGTAGCTGAGTGCAGCTACCGAAGGTCTTGCACTCATCCGCAAGTGTAACTGTATCTTTTTTCCCATAATAAAAGAAAAAAGGTTCAAACGTTATAAATAGCAGAAGCAAATGTAGCACAAAGAGTTAGAAATGGGCAAATTAAATATGCAATCTTTCTTTTACTTTCCTATGTACATTCATGCATAGTTGAAGCTAGGGGTAGAAGGGGTTCATCCAAATCCTTCGTTAAAAAAATATATTTTGTATAAAAGTACATTTTATTTGTAAATTGCCTCACATTTTGCTCTGATATTGTTAATTTTAATGTGTATTGAGACGACTTGAGCTAAATTTTGATGTTTATATGTGATGAATAATTGGACGTGAATTAAAGTAAATGCGCAGGAGTTGGAGTTAAAATGAAAGAAAAATGGAGGTGGTACAATTTCAGTGTGGCGCTGAAGACGGAAGAAAAAGTGAGGCTCAAGGTCGGCGCGTCAGGCTAGCGCCTTGAGATCATCTTTAATTAACATATTAAATATTTATTTGTCCAATTTTGGCTTTTAATTGCTTCCATTTTCATTTTCTATTGAAAAGTGTTCTTGTTTCTTAAAGTCAGTTTTACTTAATTTGTGTGAACGATTCAATGTATCTGTATGCCAAAATTTTGGATTATTTTATCGAAATCCTGGAAGTTCTTTGTGTTAGGTTGAGACCGAAAAATCTGTTTTTAAATTTTAACTCATAACACATCCTAAATGTCAGCCCAAAACTTAAGTATATCTTTCAAATATCTTCATTAACAAGAAAAAGAAAAAACGTTGCTAATGCTTTTAAACCTAAACTTTGTCCATCCAAACCCAACAACTACGTTCAATCATCTCTATATCAACCTCTTTGTTCTAATATTTTTTGGCTTTTATAGTAAATGGTTGTTATATACTTATAACAACAATTGAGGTTTAAATATTTTTTGGCCGTTATAGATAAAACTTATCCATAAATCAACTATTTTTCCTTTTCCAATATTACATATAAGAGATAAAAAAATTATTCCAATTTAAAATCTCAAAAGATATGCATATTTCACTTATAAATATTGAAGAAAGCTAACACATTTTTAAAATTATTAATAAATTCATAATTGAACGTATTAAGATTTAAATTCCAAGGCACACATTTTAAAACTCTAAGGTACACATTTTAAAGCTACTTAGAAAAATAAATTCTTTCAAGATTAATGGAAGAACTTTGTAATTATAGCTTGTTTCATAGATTTCATTATCTTACTAGCGATATAACGCTTGAATTGGCAAAGATTTGTGTCCAAATTTTCAGCAAAAAGGTATCCAATAGCTTTCCCTTGAAGGCAATCTAAGAGCTTAACAATTAAATCTTCGATCTAAATATTTTTTGGTATTTGTTCAATAGAAAAGATATCATGTGCAAATCTTGAAATCTTATGTGCAAAATAGAAACTTTGTTCAATGAAAAATATTGTGTGCATATTTTTAGAATTATTATTAGTAACCTTAAAGAATTTATATGACTATTATAGAGGGATAATTTTACAAAGAACGTTCTGCTATAAATATGGTTGTTGTTGCTATAGGTAAAAGGCTGTTATAGAGAGGTAAAATATAACTGCATAGGATAAAATAATTTTCATATTTAATTATCGCATGAGAAAGCGACATGTGGAGCCAAAGACAGAAGATAGTCAAACCCGAATGTAATGATCTCACTTGTTATCGAAGAGAATAATACTCATAAAGATAAAATAAATGCCGCCATCCATTAGCATTCATGTAACGACCCGACCGGTCGTTTTGAGAACTAGCATCTCGTTCGGTGGCTTAAGGTCTCGATTAGCTTCGTGTTATGTATTATGACTTGCATGTGTGGCCAGGTTCGATTTTCGGAAGATTCAAGATTGATTTGGAAGGATGATTCTTATTTTAGAAGCTTAAACGGTAAGAGTTAACCGGAGTTTGGCTTTTGTATAGACGACTCCTGAATGATATTTTGATGATTTCAATAGTTTCGTATGGTAATTTTGGACTTAGGCGTATGTCCGGATTTAGATTTGGAAGTCTATAGGTTAAGTTGATATAATTTGGAGAAAAATGGAAAGTTGAAGGTTTGGAAGGTTGAGAGGTTTGACCGGGAGTTAACTTTGTTGATATCGGGTTCAGATTTTGATTCCGGGAGTTGGTATAGCTCCGTTGTGTCATTTGGAACTTGCATGCAAAATTTGACGTCAATCCGGGTTGATGTTGTTCTTTGCTTTTCAAGATATTGCGTATAAAGAGAAAGATATCCAGTCCTCTTAGACGGCCAAGAGTGTTATTAAAAAAGACCAAGGATGATCCTATCCTAAAGGATAAGGAGGAGGAGTAGGAGCTAGCTTTAGGGTCGGAATCGAAGCGAAGAAATTAGTTCATGCTACGACGATCTATATGAAAGGGAAGTTTTGTTGATGCATTCCTCTTGAGAATGAAGAACAAGAGAGATCCTCTTTTTAACAGAAAAATTTGGTCACGTAGATTTTCTATTTCACCGGAATTCGTTGATTGCTCCGTACGAATTTACAATGGAAAAACTCTTGTTCGTTGTAAGATTACTGAAGGAAAGGTTGGTCATAAATTTGGAGAGTTTGCTTCTACACAGAAATGAAGACCTTCGAGAACAAATATTGGACCGGAAATAAAAAAGGGGATAAAGTAAAGTCGAATCGCACATGGCACGAAAAGAAAATCCTATTTCGGTAAGACTTGATTTGAATCGTAGTTCAGATTCAAGTTGGTTTAGTGAGGGTGACCGCGAAAGTCATCGAATGGGTCAGTCTTTTAGTTCTCCCAGATTAGAATATCAAAGGAGGACGTTGCAGATGCCCGGGGCGGACACGACTTCTTATAAGTCTAGAAGACCACTGGAAGACACCAGGAATCAACAAAGAAAAGAAAAATGGGTCAACAACATCAACATGTATATTTGAGAGATTGTGCTCGGGCCGAGGAGTGTCCACATGAGTTTGTTGAGGTGTTTACACAGGCCTGTGATCCTCTTTTATATTCTGTCGAGAGTTCGGATTGCTCCACCTAAGTAGACCGAAAAGAAGGAATTGGAAAAGAAAAGGGGGAGCTATTGTGAAGCCTAGAATAATAGTGAAAGAGAGAAGAAAGGAAATTAGTTTATGGCGGCTTACCTTCATACATTCAAGAACAGTTGTGACTCTTTGGCATTTATCAATGCACCATGTCCCAATCTGATATGTTTACATTCCTTCTTGCTGGCCTGCCTTCGGACTATGAAAGCTTTGTCACTACGGCGAAGCTTCAACGACCAAAACCAACTATGGCTGAGCTTTGGTCCGGAAAGACCACCTATTAGTTCATTTACCGGGTTCAGCACGAAATCATAAATAAGCTCTACCAAGGATTTCCAAGCATTTGGTACTGAGTTTCCTCCTCCCTTTTTAGTAACAAAATAAACCAAAGTGATTGGAAAGGAGGGCACCCGTGTATGTTATAGAAAGGGAAGGTTGATATGTTTTGGCGCGAGTTGTAGAAGTTGAAAGTTCATAAGTTCATTAAGTTTGATTTGAGGCGCGATTTATAGTTTTGATGTTGTTTGATGTGATTTGAGGCCTCGATCAGCTCCGCGTTATGTTATGGAACTTGTTGATATATTTGGACGGGGTCCTGGGACTCCCGGGTGTGCTTCGGACAAGGTTCAGATCATTTTTGGTCATGATGGCAGTTCTGGTGCTGGTTCTTCGCACCTGCGCATATTTGGTCGCAGGTGCGGACACACTTATGCGTTAGAATTTTTGCTTCTGCGAACCAGAGGCATCTTGGTGAGTTCTACTTCTGCGGAGGAATAAGCGCGGATGCGCAATAGCTTTTACGAGTTAGGGATCGCTTCTGCGAGAAAGGGGAGCGAGATGGGTATCCTCTTATGCAGAGAGACTGGCGCTTCTGCGAAGTCGCAGGTGCGGAAAATGCAAGGCTGCAAGTGTGGTCGTGGTTATTTAAGTTGATATGGCAAATGCGACATGATGACTCGCAAATGCGAGGTCGCAGGTGCGGCATTTTGCGAAAAAGGGCTAGACAGAAGCATATATTTCGAGGGTTTGATGATTTATTCACTTTTTGAGTTAGAGGCCTTGGTTTTGGGCGACGTTTGAGGGGTTCTTCATGTGTTTGATTGGGGTAAATGTTATTTATCCGTATTTACTTATATTTCGTGATTACATTTTTATTTTTAATACTAAATTAGTTAATTGAATGAGAGAAAATGGGAATTTTTGTAATAACCTTTCAAAAATATAAAATGAGGATTGGAGGGATGATTTGATGTCGGAATTGGATAATTTTGATATAGTGGGTGTTCGAATTTTGTGAATTTGTCGGGTTCCAAGGTATGGTCCCGAGGTTGACTTTTTAGTTTTTATTAATGATTGAAGCTTTACTATCCGGAATTATTTTCTATGATTTTTATTTATGATATTAAGTTATTTTCGCTAGATTTGAGCCCTTCGGAGGTTGTTTCACACAAGAAGGTCATTTTAGAGTAATAGTTTAATTTCTTTGAGGTAAGTATCTTGCTTAACTTCGTGTGAGGGAACTACCCCTTAGGATTTGAGTCGTTTGTGCTATTTGTTTCATGTGAAAGCCGTGTACGCGAGGTGACGAATACGTACTCGGACATATATGTGGAAACATGACCGGTTTAGACTCTTAGGCTTCTTTCATGTATTCATTTGGAATTGTTAGCACATGTTGTACTTTTTATTCGTCATGTCTATTATCACAAACTTTATTTAAATTTGTCGTTACATGTCACATTGTTTACTTGTCGAGTTGCTCTTATATGCCTTATATGAAGTTGTTATCACTTTTATCATTATGTGATTTCTTTTATTGTGAAGTTATTCTTAGTTGAAATTGTTGTACATGATATCCCTTTTATTGCCGGGTTATTCTCATGCATTTAGATGTAGTACTAGTTCATGCCATCTCTTTCATTGTTAGCCTAATTCATACACTAGGAGCCGAATTTTGCCATTTCATGGAATTATTTTCACTATTGAGTTTATCCTAAACAATTAATTGGAACTGAGATTATCGAAAGTCATTAGTCTATTTTAATTAAAATTGTGTAAAAGGGGGTGTCGTTCCTTGTTGAGTTACTTTCCCATTCCCTTTGTTGTTATTGAGATTTTATACATACTGTGTTTGAGGTGCAAGCTATTTGTTTTGGAAATGTTGATATTTGTTGGATCCTTGGAGAGGTTATGGCCTATGGGCACTTGTGTTACAAGTTGATACGTCGTGTTGTTGAGATGTTAGCATTTGTAAATTGTTGTGTAGTTTTGAGTGTGTTATGTGGAGTGTAAGGGTGGTATTTCACCGTTGTTGTTATGCAGAGTATAAGGGTGATATTTCACCATTATTGTTATGCGGAGAATAGGGGTGGCATTTCACCGTTGTTGTTATGCGGAGCATAAGGGTGGCTATTGTGTTATTGTCCGGGCGGAGTGATGAGGGGAGATATTATACGAAGTGATACGGGTGGCTATTGGAGAGATAAGGGTAGCTATAGCGTTATTCTCTGGGGGAAATGATAAGAGTGGATATTACACTGAGTGATACGGGTGGCTATCGGAGGGATAAGGGTGGCAATGTCAGAGATGATATGTGATGGTTTGGAGACATTGTGTTGGTGGTTTTTATGTGATGGTGTGCTTTTCTTTGTGTTTGTCATACACCTTACGTGAATTTCTTTGTTGTTTCGTTGAGCTATTCAATGTCTTTGATATTACTTGTTGACTTGGGCTGCAGTAGTACACTCGCACAAGTATACACTGTAGCATGCCACTTATACTAGCTCAGGAGTATGAAACTTGACATTTATTGATCATGCCTATGTGTTCTTGTATTATATGTTTCCATGTTGATATTTAGCCAGTGACCATGCCGGATGAATTGTGATTCTGAGCCTGTGACCATGCCAGGTGAATTGTGATTTTGAGCCTGTGACCATGTCGGGCGGATTGTGATTGTGAGCCTGTGATTATGCCGGGCGAATTGTTATTGTGAGCCTGTGACCACTCTGGGGGGATTGTGAGTGTGATCCTGTGATCATGTCAGGCGAGTTGAGATATTGGCACGTGAGTTGTCCGTGCAGTTGTGATTCGAGATGTGGGCACGAGGTGCCGTGAGTACATGATGGTGGGTTGAGACCCGTAACTTATGACTATGAGATGAGTATCATTGGGTGATTTGTTTTGAAACTTGTGTTGTACGGCTTGATTAATTGATTGTCCTTTGTGTTCCTTATTTGGTTTTTATGATACTTCACGATGTTCTTCTTGCTTTACAGTTTATATCACTTGCTGAATCTTGTTACCATTTATGGATTTCCGCTTTCTATTATTAGTTTTATACTTATATACTGCACATATTATTTTGTCTAGTGAGTGTCTTGACTTGTACCTCATCACTACTCCACCGAGGTTAGTCTTGATACTTACCCGCCTTCCTTCTGTGTTCAGGACGGAGACTCTTTCTGCCTTTGTCGAACTGCCTTGACGCCTTGGCAGGCTTTGACCTGCTTTCCTTCGCTTACCGGAGAGCGGATTCTTTATTACTGACTTTTCGCGGTTTTGGGTACCGACTGTGGTGTACTCATACTACACTTCTCCACACTCTTGTGCAGATCCAGGTACTTCGGAGTCTGTTGATTGTTAGATAGCGGATCGGATATTGCTATAAAGACTTCAAGGTATACCTGTCGTTGCATTCGCAGGTCTCAGAGTCACTTTCAGATGTTATTATGTACAATTTATTTCTATTCTGGATTAGTTGTACCTAGAGATTTTCTATGAACTTAGTAGAGCTTATGACTTGTACTACCGGTTTTGGGAATTGTTGGCTTTGTATAGAAAGTTTTGTTTCATATTTAATAGCTGTTGGTTGAATTTTGTCATTAATTCAGCAAGTTTTAGGATTACCTAGTCTTAAAGACTGGGTGCCATCATGACATCCTACGTAGGGAAATTAGGGTCGTGACAAGTTGGTATCAGAGCTCTAGGTATATAGGTGCTATGAGTCATAAGCGAGTTTAGTAGAGTCTTGCGGATTGGTACAGAGACGTCTATACTTTTCTTCGAGAGGCTATAGAACTATAAGGAAAAATCTCCACTTCTTTCATTCATGTCATGCAGATTTGTTGATTTCAAAGTTTGAGCCTTAGTATCTCTATTCTCTCACAGATGGTGAGGACACACGCTATCATACCAGCTGAGTAGACACTCACGCCTCCTACTAGAGTTGTGAGTGGCCGGGGCCAAGGTAGAGGCCGAGGAGGAGCACGTGCCGCAGCTAGAGCACTTGCCAGAGCAGCAGTCAAGGAGCCGCCAGTATCTCCGGATGGGGAACAAGCACCGGAGGCGCCTGTTGTTACCCCCGGACTCCAGGAGTCTTTAGCGCAGTTCCTGAGCATGTTTGGTACATTGGCTTAGGCGGGATTGATCTTCATTGCACCATCCACTTCAGAGATTGGGGGAGGAGCTGAGACTCCCACCGCCCATGCCCCAGAGCAGTAGGCTCATATTGGTCAGGTTTCGGGTGTGGTACCGGTACATCCTGTTGTTCCGGTTCAGCCTGAGGTTAGGCCAAGGGCATCAAAGGAGGAGCAGAAGAGGCTTGAGAGGTTCAAGAGGTATAGTCCATCGACTTTAAGTGGCATAACTACCGAGGATACACAGGGATTTCTAGAGAAGTATCACCGTATCCTCCGCACCATGGGTGTTGTGGAGGTGAGGAGAGTTCCTTTTACTACATTCCAGCTATCGGGGGCAGCATATTAGTGGTGGCAGGTTTATGAGGAGGGTGGATCAGCCGATGCAGCACCACCCACCCAGGCTCAGTTTTCAGAGATGTTCTTGAGGGATTTTGTTCCCCAGACCCTCCGGAATGCGTGGCGTACAGAGTTTGAGCTTGTCACGTCCCGAAATTGGGGAGTGCGACCGGCGCTCAACCGAGATACCCCGATTAAGCAAGCCTGTTAGATGCCTTCTACCCAACCTTGCCCATTAAGAATATAAGAACCAGTACAGGTGATGGACATGAGAAAAGTCAAGTGTTCCACAATGGGTGAGTTTATCGAGGAGCATCACTCTTATTTCGATTCGGTTCTGCTTATCGGGGTGAGTCTTCCTATCTTGCTTCACATATGGGTGAGTTTTGTGATTTTGTACTCTCCTTATGTATTTACCTCTGCTGGGAGATTGTATAGTGATAGCCTATGTCTATCGCTTTGTTTTGTTCACTATTGAGAGCTATGAGACTAGAAGTGACTTTTTGTTACTCATTACGATAGGTTATGGTGTGATTTCTGGATGGTTTGGTTACAATTTGTGATTTAGGTGCTCTACCGATATGGGGAGTTCGTTACTGTTGTGATTATGTTTTGCGGAATTGCGTTAGTGGAAGTTTTCGATTGGCGTGACGTGTATTCTACTGGTGATTCAGAGCTAAGGAACGAATCCTCGCATTTTCATGCGGTTTGATATGTTTGGATCGGGATGCGGGCCGCGATGGGGTTGTATTAGGATGATATCATTGTGAGTAGTTCATATGTTTTGATTCTCCCTTGTGGGATTTATTTGTAGTATGGTACTGATAGAGAGTTGTGTCTGTCGGGCTTGTCTGATAATTCTCTCTTGTGTCTCTCTTTGCATATTTAGTCATATTAGCATTGTGTTTACTGGAATTTAGCTTGCCAGGTGTGTGCCCAGGTGGTGTTGGGCATGACTTGTTGATTTGAGTGAATGGTCATGAGATCTTCATGTTTCTTACATCGTTGTCAGTGTTGTAAAGGTTTGGAACATGGTTCTAGCTGATATGAGGTTAACTGCCGGTTCTGGATTTGATTATGGGCCGCTATGGTGGTTAAAGATGTTTTTATGGACATATGTGTGATGTGTTACATCGTGTGATTGTACCTTGTGGGTGTAGGTATGAGTTGTTGCAGCTGGTTGAGGCTGATACCATATGTTGATGTGGGAATCATGTCTTTGGAAAATAATCGAAAGGTGAAAAATTTGGTTCTAAGGCTTATTAGTGTTGGTGGAAGGAATAATTTTCAGTTGAGATGGTGTTGTCAAGGCTATGTGGATTGATGTGATGTGAGATCACCTGCAAGTATGCGTATGATGAATACATTTAGTGATTTGATGACTTCAGAACAGTTCTTGGCTCGTTCGAGGACAAACGTTTGTTTAAGAAGGGGAGGATGTAACGACCCGACCAGTCATTTTGAGAACTAGCATCTTATTCGGTGGCTTAAGGTCTCGAGCAGCTTCGTGTTATGTATTATGACTTGTCTGTGTGGCCGGGTTAGGTTTCTGGATGATTCGAGATTGATTTAGAAAGATGATTCTTGTTTTAGAAACATAAGCGATAAGAGTTGATCGGAGTTTGACTTTTGTGTAGACGACTCCATAATGGTATTTTGATGATTCCAATAGCTTCGTATGGTGATTTTGGACTTAGGCATGTGTACGGATTTGGATTTGGATGCCTGTAGGTTAAGTTGATACAATTTGGCGAAACTTGGAAAATTGAAGGTTTGAAGGTTGAGAAGTTTGACCGGGAGTTGACTTTGTTTATATCGGGTGTGGATTTCGATTTCGAGAGTTGGTATAGCTCCGTTTTGTCATTTGGAACTTGCATGTAATATTTGATATCATTCCGGGTTATATGTTTCGGCGCGAGTTGTACAAGTTGAAAGTTCAGAAGTTCATTAAGTTTGATTTGAGGAGTGATTCATCGTTTTTATGTTGTTTGATGTGATTTGAGGCCTTTAGCAAGTGCGCGTTATGTTATGGAACTTGTTGGTATGTTTGGACGGGGTCCCGGGGCCCCTAGGTGTGCTTCAGACGAGTTTCAGATCATTTTTGGTCATAATGGCAGTTCTGGTGATGGTCTTCGCACCTACGCATATTTGGTCGCAGGTGCGGACGCACTTATGCGTTGGAATTTTTGCTTCTGCGAACTAGAGGCATCTTGGTGAGTTCTGCTTCTGCGTAAGAATTAGCGCAGATGTGCAAGCGCTTCTGCGGGTTAGGGATCGCTTCTGCGAGAAAGGGGCGCAAGCTGGGTATCCGCTTCTGCGGTGAGGTTGGCGCTTCTGCGGAGTCGTAGGTGCGAAAAATTCTCCACAGTTGCGTTCGTGGTTCTTTACATTGATGTCGCTTATGTGACGTGATGGCCCGCAAATGCGAGGCCGCATGTGCGGCATTTTGTCCGCAAATGTGAAAAAGTGTTGGACAAAAGCATATATTTCGAGGGTTTGATGATTTATTAACTTTTTGAGTTAGAGGCCTCGATTTTGGGCGATTTCAGAGGGTTTCTTCACGTGTTTGATTGGGGTAAGTGTACTTTATCTGGATTTGATTATATTTTGTAATTCCATCTTTGTTTTTAACACTAAAATAGAGAATTGAATGAGAGAAAATGGGAAATTTTGTAAAATATTCAAAAATATAAAATGAGGATTTGATGGACGATTTGATGTCGGAATTGGATAATTTTTGTATGGCTGGACTCGTATCGGAATGGTTGTTTGGATTTTATAAATTTATTTGGGTTCCGAGGCGCGGGCCAAGGGTAGATATTTTGGGTTGACTTTTTAGTTTTTATTAAAGATCGAAGCTTTACTATCCGAAATTATTTTATATGGTTTTTATTTATCATATTAAGTTATTTTGGCTAGATGTGAGTCATCCGTAGGTTGTTTCATACGAGAAGGTCATTTTAGAGTATCAGTTTAGCTTCTTTGAGGTAAGTATCTTGCCTAACTTCGTGTGGGGGAACTGCCCCTTAGGATTTGAGTAGTTTGTGCTATTTGAGTCATGTGAAAGTCGTGTACGCGAGGTGACGAGTATATACTCAGATTTATATGTGGAAAATTGACTGGTTTAGACTCTTAGGCTTCTTTCATATATTAATTTGGAATTGTTAGCACATGTTGTACTTTTTATTCTTCATGTCTATTATCACATTCTTTATTTGAAGTTGTCGTTACATGTCACATTGTTTACTTGTCGAGTTGCTCTTATATGCTTTATATGAAGCTGTTATCACTTTTATAACTATGTAATTTCTTTTATTGTGGAGTTATTCTTAGTTGAAATTGTTGTACATGATATCCATTTTGTTGCCAGGCTATTCTCATGGTTTAGACGTAGTACTAGTTCGTATCATCTCTTTCAATGTTAGCCTAATTCATACACTAGGAGCTGAAGTTTGTCATTTCGTGGAATTAATTTCACTATTGAGTTTATCCTTAAACAATTAATTGGAATTGAGGTTATCGAAAGTCATTAATCTATTTTAATTAAAATTGTGTAAAAGGGGGTGTCGTTCCTTGTTGAGTTACTTTCTCATTCCTTTTGTCGTTATTGAGATTTTATACACACTGTGTTTGAGGTGCGGGCTATTTGTTTTGGAAATATTGATATTTTTTGGATCCTTGGAGAGGTTATGGCCTATGGGCACTTGTGTTACAAGTTGATACGTCGTGTTGTTGAGATGTTATAATTTGTAAATTGTTGTGTGGTTTGGGGTGTGTTATACGGAGTGTAAGGGTAGCATTTCACCGTTGTTGTTATGTAGAGTATAAGGGTGACATTTCACCATTATTGTTATGCGAGGAATAGGGGTGGCATTTCACCGTTGTTGTTATGCGGAGCATAAGGGTGGCATTTCACCGTTGTTGAATGTATGGAGAGATAAGGGTGGCTATTGTGTTATTATATGGACGAAGTGATAAGGGTGGCTATTGTGTTATTATCTGGACGAAGTGATAAGGGTGGCTATTATACAGAGTTATACAGGTGGCTATCACAGAGATAATGGTGGCTATTACGCGGAGTGATACCGGTGGCTATCGGAGGGATAAGGGTGGCAATGTCAGGGATGTTGTGTGATGGTTTGGAGGCATGGTATTGGTGATTTTCGTGTGATGGTGTGCTTTGCCTTGTGTTTGTCATACACCTTACATGACTTGCTTTGTTGTTTCGATGAGCTAATCGATGTCTTTGATATTACTTGTTGTCTTGGGCTGTAGTAGTACACTCGCACAAGAATACACCGTAGCATGCCACTTATACTAGCTCAGGAGTATCAAACTTGACATTTATTGATCATGCCCATCTGTTCTTGTATTATATGTTTCCATGTTGATATTGACTCTGTGACCATGCCAGGTGTATTGTGAGCCTGTGTCCATGCCGGGCGGAATGTAATTGTTAGCTTGTAATAATGCCGAGCGGATTGTGATTGTGAGCCTGTGACCACACCGGGCGGATTGTTAGTGTGAGCCTGTGATCATGCCGAGCTGCTTGAGATATTGGTACATGAGTTGTCCGTATGGTTGTGATTCGAGATATGGGCACAAGGTGTCGTGAGTGCATGATGGTGGGTTGAGACCCGTGACTTGTGACTATGAGATGAGGTATCACATGGTGATTCGTTGTGAAACTTGTGTTAGAACGGCTTGATTAATTGGTTGTCCTTTATGTTTCTTATTTGATTTTTATGATCTTTCACGGTGTTCTTGTTGCTTTACTGTTTATATCACTTGTTGATTCTTGTTACCATTTACTGATTTTAGCTTTCCATTATTAGTTTTATACTTCTATACTGCACAAGTTATTTTGTCTAGTGAGTGTTTTGACTTGTACCTCATCACTACTCCACCGAGGTTAGTCTAGATACTTATTGGGTACCGACCCTGGTGTACTCATACTACACTTTTCCATATTTTTGTGCAGATCCAGATACTTCGGAGTCTGTTCATTGTTAGATAGCAGATCAAATATTCCTGTGTAGATTTCAAGGTATACCTGTTGTTGCGTTCGCAGGCCTCAGAGTCACCTTCGGAAGTTATTATGTACAGTTTATTTCTATTCCGGAACAGTTGTATCTAGAGATTTTCTAGTGAACTCAGTTGAGCTTATGACTTGTACTACCGGTTTTGGGATTTGTCGGCTTTGTATAGAATGTTTTGTTTCATATTTAATAGTTGCTGGTTAAAGTTTGTCATTAATTCAGTAAGTGTTAGGCTTACCCAGTCTTAAAGACTAGTTTCCATCACGACCTCCTACGGATCGTGACAATTCAATGAAGAATAATGTGCAACATTAATTGCATGATTTGTTACAGAGAATATGGCATTCACTGCCCACCATTATATATTCTTCAATGACCCTCAGATTTGTCATTAAAGAAGAGCTTGATCCTAGGACCTTATTCCGTAGGTGTAACTATAAATAGTAATCTCTATCATCATTGTAAAGGGACGAATTTTCTCACAAGCATATACTATACTCTATCAAAAGCTGAATAACATTGTACTTTCTTGCTTATTTGTATTATTCTTACTCCCTCCAGTAGCTCTGCGTCCGGGATTAAGATATCTTCCATTTCATTTCAATTGCAAGGCTAAATTCTTACATTTTTGTCTAATTCATCTATTGATTTTGGATCAAATCGATTCACTTGTCTATAAACCACATATAAATTCAAATATACCATTTTACAGGTAAACAGTTTGGCACCCACCGTGGGGCATAGACAGTCGTATAATTGAATTGATCCCTGTATCAATTACTAACTTGTTTGATTATTTGTTCTTAGCAAAAATCATTAAAATGGCAGACAATGGTATCAACAACACACACAACGTTAAGACCTAGGGAAATCAGCCTCAACATAAAGATTCCGTCAGTAATACCCGCAATGAGGGGAACAAGGCCATGCTAGTTTACAGCGGGAAATAACTATGACATATTCGAGAGAAGACTTCTGATGATGCTGAAGACGAACACGTCATCAAAACAGTAAGGATCTTGAAGGAGCAATAAGAGGCCATTATAGGCTATCTCACACGGCAGGATGAGGTCATGACGGAGCTAAAGCAGGCATTGTCGGGTGCTCCCAACAACGCGAATGGACGAGATCTAGTTCCTCTCGGTGTTCCCCTAAACCAAACATTGCATAGGGTTAACAACAACACCCCGAGGGGCAAGGTCGATTTCGATGGGATCGGGGGGAACAATAGTGGTCCTGGCAACAACAATGAAAATGATCTCTTCAAAACCGAACTCATGCAGTTTATGTGGGAAATAAAAACTCGAATGGATCAATCTCCAGGTGCACCACCAATACTTGAAGGATCGGATTCGAAGAAGTTACACCCAGCTACCGTTAAAACTGAGCGCGGCACCAGAGTTGATCCCAAAGCAGTTCAGAATGCCAAATGTGCCAAAGTATTATAGGACTTTAGGTCCTCAGGAGCATATCACCACCTATAATTCGGCTGTGAAGGGGAACGATTTAGCTCCCCACGAGATCGAGTCAGTTTTATTGAAGAAAATCGTGGAGACCCTTATGAAGGGAGCCCTGACATGGTATTCGCTCTTTCCCAAGCACTCCATAGACTCCTTCGAGATGCTGGCGGAATATTTCATCAAGGCCCATGCCTGGGCCAGAAAGGTACAGGACCGAAAGGCTGACATATTCGAGATTGCACTAGGAGAGTCAGAGTTGCTACGGGAGTTTGTGACCAGATTCCATAAGGAAAGAATGTTGCTACCTGTTGTACTGGATGAATGGGTGACTGAAGCATTTACCAAAGGTTTGAATCAAAGAAGTTCCGATACTTCTCGGAAATTGAAAGAAAGTTTTCTCGAGTTCCAGGCAACAACTTGGGTAGATATTCACAACCAGCACGAGTCTAAGATAAGGATTGAGGATGATCAGTTTTGTTTCCCAGCGTTAGCCAAGGGTCGGGATCGGGATTTGGATCGGGAGAAGAATAAAAAAAATTCAAGAGTTGATTTCGACATAGATAGACGATGTTCAAGAGGTCAGTTTCTACCCTATGAACGAACCAAAGGACACGACAGAGGTTTATGGTCAGCGGATAGGTTTGCTACCGATAAGAGAACCGATCATGGTCGAAATAATATGTCGTTGCAGAACAAGGAAATGTAAGGTTCTCAAGATTCTTCTTACCCCAAGCTTTATGAATATAACTTCAACATCAGCGTAGTGGAGCTGGTGTCGACTATGAGGTTTATTAAAGAAGCACGATTTCGCAAGCTAATGAGATCTGATCCCAGCCAAATGTATCCTAATTTATGGTTCGAATACCATGGGACAATTGGTGACCGGAGCAGGGAGTGCCGACATTTGCGTGAAAAGATGGTGAATTGCTAAAAAACGACCATCTCAGAGAATGTTTAAGTGATTGGGCTAAAAACAACTACGGTCGCAATCGTAATAATGCAGAACCTTCAAAAGTAGGAGAAGATCCCCCACACCTGACGATCATCATGATTTTCGGGGGGAACGAGATTAATGGGGTTACATTCTCGGCAGCCAAAAAGACGAAGGTTTCAGTGACCCATAGCAAGAGACTCCGAGAAGTCACAGATGGATTGTTGCTACAGCACAATGATGCATTGGTAATTTCTTTAAATATCTTAGATATTAAAATTAAACATGTTTTGGTAGACCCAGGAAGTTCGGCCAACATTATACAATGGAGGGTGCTGGAGCAAGCCGAGCTCACTAGAAGCATCATTTCGGCCACAAAGCTCCTCGCCGGGTTCAACCTAGCAAGTGTGACAACCTGAGGAGAGATCCTGCTGCCCACGAACGCCGAAGGGGTGATGAAGACGACCCTTTTCGAGGTGGTGAATGGCGATATGGGTTACAAAGTCATTCTGGGGTGACCATTTTTGCACGGGATGGAAGGCCATGCCATCAACATATCATCAGTTGCTAAAATTCCCGACTCCCGAGAGAGTTAACAAATAAGAGATGACCAACCAGAAGCAAGGGATATGAATGCAATATCAGTTTCTAGTTGCAAAGGGAAGGAGCATACGACATAGCAATTACAGGAACCGACGCCTTCTCTCGAGCCGAGCGAAGTCAACCAGAGGGAGGAGTCGGCAGAATCCTATCAGGTACCAAGATATTTCCAGGTGCCAGATGAAACAGATGCAACAAAGTCCACAACAAAAGATCTTGAACAAGTCACATTGTTTGAAAAGTTCCTGGAGGGGAAGTTTCACTTGGGGACATGACTGCACCCCGAACTCAGGTCTGGATTTATTGAATTCCTTAATTTAATGTTGATTGTTTTACGTGGTCGCATGTGGATATGACAGGTATCCCGCCAGAAGTGACCGTACGCAAACTAAGCTTGGATACTAGCATCCCTCTGGTAAGAAAGAAAAAAATGTCCTATTGCCGAGGTCAGAAACAAATTTGTCAAAGAAGAGGTAACTCGCTTGCTTGATATCGGTTCAATCCGAGAGGTAAAGTATCCTGACTAGCTAGTTAATGTAGTGGTAGTTTCAAAAATGAATAATAAATTTTGCATGTTCATAGACTATAAGGACTTAAATAAGGCGTGCCCAAAAGACTCGTTCCCATTGCCAAATATTGATCAAATGATTGATGTGACGACCGGGCACGAGTTAATGAGTTTCCTCGATGCCTACTCCGGGTACAACCAAATCAAGATGAACCTGGAGGATTAGTAAAAATAATTCGTTTATATTGAACTTTGGCACATATTATTACAATGTGATACCTTTCGGGTAAAAGAACGACGAAGCCATTTATCAACAGCTCATGAAAAACATGTTTGAGAAAATAGGGAAAACCATGGAAGTTTACATATACGATATGCTTGTCAATACCCAAAATCGATATCCCTATCGGGCGGCATGCTTGGAAGATACGATGAAAATATATCTGGGAAGTCTCTCACTACCGGAACCGACTCAACGGTAGGGGTATCAACATTGACATCTTTCACGAAGGCTAGATAAGCATCACACCCCTTCTCAACCATCTGCTGAGCCTTCAGAAATGACACAACCCTGCTAGGAGCATAATCCAAAGTACCCCTCCACTCCAACCGTGGTAAACCTGGGATATCCAATGTCACCATCTTAGTATGACAATCTAGAATTGCATGATAGAACGACAACCAGTCCATGCCTAAGATAACATCAAAGTCTACCATACTAAGTAACAATAGATCAACTCTGGTCTCAAAACCACCAATAACAACTAAACATGATCGATACACATACTCCACAACAATAGAATCCCCACAAACATGGACACATAAATAGGAGAACTCAAAGAATCACGAGATATTACCAAATACGGAACAAAGTAAGATGACGCATATGAATAAGTAGATCCCAGATCATGTAAGACTGATGTATCTCTATGACAAACTTGAACCATACCTGTGGTGACTGCGTCTGAAGCAACAACCTCTGTCCTACCTGGAAAAGTATAAAATATGGCCTGTCCTCCCCCTCTAGGGTGACCTCTACCTGCCTGACCCCTACCCCTAGCTGGTTGTGCATGTAGAGCGGCAACTGGGGCAGGAACCATAGTCTCTTAAGTCTGTGGACCTGGCTGAATCTGTGGAACCTGAGTAGTTTGTCGAGGTGCACCACTCCTGAGTTTGGGGCAGTCCCTCACCATATGACAGGTATCACCACACTCAAAGTAAGATCTCGGTGGGCATGGCTGTTGGGACTGGCTCGGGCCTGGTCGACTGAACTAACCGCTGAAGGCACCCCTTGTAGGAGATGCACTAGAAAATGGCTGAGCAAAGTGTGCAACTTGAGACCTCGGAATAACCGGAATACCACTAGAAGCTATAAGTGTTGAATGAACTAGACGACTCACATAGCCTCTACCATGACGGGCTGTAACTGGGGAGCGGGTACCACTATATCTGCTAGAATCTCGAGTCCTCTTGGCCTCCTTGTCCTCTTTCTCACGGCCCCGCATACCCTCCAATCTCCATGCGATCTCTACTATTTGATGATACAGAGTATCTGTCTCTAAATCTCGAGCCATGCTGAATATAATACCATAGTTGAGCCCCTCGATGAATCGATGGACTTGCTTTCTAATTGTGGAAACTAAGGCAGGTGCATGTCTAGACAAATCACTGAATCGGACAACATACTCTGACACTGTCATAGCACCCTAGCACAACTGCTCAAACTCCATGCGCCATGCATCCCTAAGGGTCTAGGGAACATACCCTCTCAATAAAATCTCTAAAAAACAATTCCATGTAAGTGACTTTGCATCGGCTAGGCTACTCTCCTCGTAAGCCCGCCACCACTGTTACTCTACTCCCGACAGTTAGAATATATTTAAAGCAACTCCACTCGTCTCCACAATACCCATGGTGCTGAGAATACGGTGGCACTTCTCTAGAAAACCTTGGGCATCCTCTCAAGATAAGCCACTATAATTAGTAGGATGATACTTCTTGAACCTCTCAAGTCTAAGCTCCTCCTCCTCAGATGCCCCTGCCCTAATCTCGGGCTGAACCAGAATAATTGGCTGCGCTGGCATAACCTCTAGGACATGATAAACATGGGCCCACTGCTCTGGAGTACGAGCTGCGAGTGTCTGAGCTTCTCCCCCAACCTGAGATGTGGCTGGTGAAAGTGAAATCAACCCCTCCTGAACTAGAGTACCAAACAAGCTCAAGAACTGTGCGAAGGTCTCCTGATGTGCGGGGATGGCAACAGGCGCCTCGGGTTCCTTTCCCTTAACTGGAGCTACTCGTGGCTCCTCTATTGCAGCAAGAGAACCTACTCGGGAAGGTATTCTTGTTGCACTGCGTGCCCCTCCTCGACCTCTGCCCCGGCCCCGGCAGGGGGCGCATGTGTCTGATCGTCGGATCCAGCAGTGCATATCCTCACTATCTATGAGAGAATAAAAAGTCAAAGACTTATTTTTCGAAGTCAACTAATTCTCATGATAAGGAGTCAAAGAAGTGGAGTTTTCCTAACAGTTTTGTAGTCTCTCAAAGATAAGTACATATGTCTCCGTACTGATCCGCAAGACTCTAATAAACCTACTTATGATTTGTAACACCTATGAATCTAGAGCTCTGATATCATCTTGTCACAGCCCCAATTTCTCACCTTAGGATGTCGTGATGACACCTAGTCTCTAAGACTAGGTAAGCCTAACGTTTAATAATAAATTAACATAAATAATCAACAGAAATACCAAAGCAATACTGATAACTCATATAAACTGCCAAAATAGGATCTTAACAATAACGTTTCCAAAATCGGTGAAACTGAGTCATAAGCTCTATAGAATGATTTGGAATATCTACTACAACACTATCTGAATAAGAAATACAATAGAATGAAAGATAATGAAAGGTAACTTCGAGGCCTGTGGACACCGATCATGTATACCTTGAAGTCTCCAGATAATAGCTACAACCAAACACTAACGTCAAGCATGAGCAGACGTACCTGGATCTACATAAAAAGATGTACAAAAGCATAGTATGAGTACACCACAACAGTACCCAGTAGGTATCAAGCGTAACCATGGTAGCGTACTGACGAGGCCAGGTCAAGACACCTACTAGGACATAGTAAATAGAACAAAATATAATAACGAGAAGTAATAGAAAGCGGAGAAATAAGTGATACGAAACAAGTTAATAACATATGCTAATGACATAATTGTAAGCATAGAGATAACATAAAGGAAGCAATTAAAGAGAACCACATTAGTTAGATACAGCAAAAAAACTAATATAACGAGAAGAACAAAAACAACAAGAAGTGTTCCGCCAATAACTCTTTTCCAACATGAGATGCACAACAAGAATCACAAGCGAGGTACCGCCTCATATAAGACAAGAATCACCACTGAGGCACCGCCTTGTATAAAACAAGAATCACAACTGAGGTACCACCTCGTGTTCACATTTCTCAATTTCAATCAATATCATTTCTTATATCACCACTGGAGCCTTACAATTAGTTTTAAAAATAATTTTTCCTGAAATAGCTACCCGTGTTTTAGCCCACCTTATCACACCATATGGATTCAAGTAGTTTCCCTACTAGCAACATGTATATCAAGCCCACCTTATCTCACTGCATGTGTATCAACCCCAAGCCTTATACCACCGCATGAGTATCAATATCACAACATAATCACAACTCACACCACAAGTGCCTACATGCCACAACTTGCCAAAAGAATCAGCAATAAAAATGTTTTCACAATAAATAGTCCATGGCTCAACCACAATGTGTATAAGAATCTCAATAATAACAAAATAAAAGTGAATAACTCAATAAGAAAGATATCTCAACGATTTACAAATTTGCCTCAATGTGATAATAGCTTTCTCAACTTCAACACCAATAACTCAACAATAAGATATTTCACGAAATAACAACTTCAATTACAAGTAATTCAACAATTTAAAGATGTAACAAAATATAAGGAAGTCAATAACTTCAACTATGCATAAAAGATCAAATTAGCAAGTAAGAGATGAACAAGGATTAACAATGTCAATAAAGCATGTAAAGGTAGATTTGCAAATTAAAGGTTGGATTATAATGAAGATGTGACATGTTAAGACAATTCAAT
This sequence comes from Nicotiana otophora, assembly GCA_000715115.1. Classification (NCBI taxonomy): domain Eukaryota; kingdom Viridiplantae; phylum Streptophyta; class Magnoliopsida; order Solanales; family Solanaceae; genus Nicotiana; species Nicotiana otophora. The sequence continues at coordinate 127,920 of AWOL01S0006746.1, read as the reverse complement.
TACAAGCATGAAAAGAGTCTAAATAGCCTAAACCGGCCAGTTACCAAATATAGCCCGTGTACCCACCCGTCACCTTGCGTACAATGCTTTCACATAACATAATTAGCACAAACAAATAAATTTCTAAGAGGTAGTTCCCCCACATAAAGTTAGGCAAGATACTTACCTCAACTAAGCCAGCTCAACACTCGGAAATAACTTTTTCCCTTAAATTCGCCTCCTCAAAGCTCAAATCTAACCAAAATTGACTTAATATCATCAAAGAATGCAAGGGAAAGCAATTACAATATATAAAGTTATGATCTTTATACTTTTCTCAAAAAAGTCAACAAAAGTCAACCCGGGTCTCGTCCGGTCAAAACTCGAGTCCAAGGATAGATTTCGACTACTCATAACCCCACGAGTCCATATATGTGATTAGCTTCAAAATCCAAGTCTACTCTGAAAACTCGATTTCTCATTTATCAAAAACTTAACAAAGTTTCACAAATTTTCATTTTGATTCACATAATTTTGATGTTAAATCAAAGATATAATCATGAAATATAGTTGGCAATCGATTAGAATCACTTACCAAATATTTGTAGGTGAAAATGCCCTCTCCAAATTGCCTCATACCGTGTCTAGGGTTCTAAAATGTAAGAAATGAGGTGAAATCCTGACTTTCTAGCCCTTATGACCAGCTGCAGATATCGTATTTGCGACACAGGGTTCACATTTGCGAACCCTCGCAATTGCGAATTAGGGGTTGCATTTGCGAACCTTGACAACCTTAAGAAGTATCGCAATTGCAACAAAGGCTTCGCAATTGCGAAGCTGGCCACTATCACAAATGTGACCAAATGATTGCAATTGCGAACCAACACTCAGCCTGCTGACTTCGCAAATGCGAAGGGGAACTTACATTTGCGACATCTGAAAACCCTTTGTCACCTTCGCAGTTGCGAGGCTGGTGCTCGCAATTGTGACAGCTGAGCACCATCACACCAACAATTTCATTTTCAGTTCAAACCATTCCAAATCATGTCCGAAACTCTTTCGAGCCCTAAGGGCTCCAAACCAAACATCAACACAAGTCTAAAAACATCATACAAACTCGCTCGCGTGATCAAAACACAAAAATATCATCTAGAACTACGAATCGAACACTAAAGCACATGGATTTCAAAGTATATTTCAAAAACTTCTAGAATAAAAACTAAGCGTCCGAAACAATTCAACTCCAAATGATACCAAAATTTGCAGGAAAATTCAAAATAGCATAACGGACCTATTCCATGTCCCAAAATCAAATTCCGAGCTCGATAGCTAAAAGTCAATCTATGATAAAACATTTCAACTTCAAATTGCCAAATTTCGGCAAAATAATACAAATCAACCTACAGACTTTTGAATTCGATTCCGGACATACGTCCAAGTCCAAAATCATGATACGAAGCTATCGGGGCCATCAAAATATCCCTTCGGGGTCGTTTTTACAAAAGTCAACCATTGGTCAACATAAACACCTCAGGCTTCTAAGCTAAGAATCAAAGGGCCCAAATCAACCCAAAATCTTCCCGGAACTAAACTAATCAACCCCGTAAGTCATAAAATCATATACACACATGTTTAAAGCATCAAAAGGAGAAACAGGGAGCAATTACACAAAATAATCGATCGGGTCGTTACACAAAAGCTACCCAATCGCTTTCCCTTCTAGCGACTTAAAGTGCTTTGAGAGATAAAGGTTCAACAAGATTTAATTAAGAACAAAGGGGATTCGGCTTGTAATGTAGTACCAAAGAAAAGGTTTACAGTCTTAAATAGGCAACAAAGGATGATTTTGTCACTAGTAGGCTAGTAGCTCAAAGGTTAATTAAAAAACGCCTATATCATTTTCTAGACTATCAAAGCATTCTTATTTCACTTTAACTAACACACGGGGCAAGTTCTAGACTAGCAAGGGACGACACAGAGTACTACCAAATATCTCATCTCACACAATGCACATGGCTTACGCAAGATAGCTCAAACCCGACTATAAAGTTAAAGCAACTTAGCACAATAATTATAAAATTCAGCCATATAGGAAGTACATAATATGAGTCAAAAGATGATCCCAATAGTAAAACTAAAGTCATAGAAAGTCAAATGCTCCAGCTCTAATCAACGTGTACCCAGTAAGTATCTAATATAATTTTGAAGAAGTAGTGACGAGGGGTCGACATCAACAGTTATTAGTAATCAATAAGTAAAGTGCAAGAATTATAAATGGGTATGAAATACAACAGTAACAATGGGATAAGAAACAATAAATACCGTGATTCTTAAACAAAATATCAATTTAAAATCCCCAAATATCACATGTTATTTCAATAAATAAGAACCATCAAGTAAATATCAATTCTCAAGTCATAAAGGAAATATTAGGTATATTAGGATTACAAGCGATATTACGCACGCGTTATGCTGATGTCGTAGGGCCTGATCTATAATAATCATTTACATACACTACCGAGGTCATACGACCCGATCCATAGATGCATCGCAATATATATTGCCGATGCATTCAGTCTGATCCATATGAATAGAAAAATCTTCGAACTACGGGTCATACAATTACAACACCAGGATAGGCACATAAAGAAGCATAATTTTCTATCAACAATCGAATACTCAACCAAAACTCGAAGTACCAAAGCACGGCCTAACATAATCCCTAATCAAATTTCAATTATAAATTCAAGAAATTAGACTAGCAAGTGGGTTCAAATAATACCAATATTGCATGATAAAGTCCTAAGTCTACCTGGATATAAACATGATTTTAGCTACATACGGACTCTCGTCACTTCGTGCGTACGTAGCACCCACAATTATTAATAAATAACAATTTAAATACCTATAGGAATAATTCCCTCTTACAAGGTTAGGCAAGAGACTTACCTTGTTTTCAAGTCCTCTTCCCGGTCCTCAAACCACACTAATAGACTCGAAATAACGCCGAGCAACCCGAAACTAGTCAAAAGTCGTACCAACTAATCAATATATGCTCAAAAGTTCATAATGCATCTATTAGAGCAATTAGCCAACCCAAATCGGAAAGTTCCTAAAAGTCACCCCCGGGCCCATGTGCCTGGATTCCAAAACTTTTGTAGAATAATGTTACCCATGACCTTATGAACTCAAATATATAATTTCTACTCAATTACATAACCAATTTCATAGTCTAATCACATCTTTACCAAACCCTAGGTTTTCAACATAATCCCATAATTTTTACAATTTTTATATTAAAATCTACCCATAATCTATGTATTAAACTCACATTTGGTATAAATCACGTACCTTTAATTGCAAGGTGAAAAACCCTCTCCAATGTGAAATGACAAAAAATGAGCCTAAGTCCCAATTTTATAACATGTTTCCCTCTAGTGGTCCTTCTTCGCGATCTCGAAAAGGTCCTCACAATCGTGAAGGCAAAATCTGTCAAGGCCCAGAAAAGCCTCTTCGTGAACGTGACCAGGTCCTCGCGATCGCGAAGGCTAGCCCAGCCAAAGCTTCGCGAACGGGACCTGCCTTTTGCAAATGCGAAGGAAAACGACCTGCTGACCCCTAGACCCAACCCCTTTTATGCAAAAGCGAAGGGCAACGACCCGCTGACCCCTAGACCCAGCCCCTTTTATGCAAATGCGAACCTCCCATTGCGAATACAAAGGCCACATGTCATAAACTTTCGCGAATGCGATCCCATGATCACGGATGCGGAAGAACAAAAACACCCCTGCCCAAAATCCTTCATCAGGAACGTGTGACACCCTCCATATTCGTGAAAAATAGAAACTAGCTCCAGTAATTTTTGTAATCTGAACTTAACTCTGGGTGGACCGAAACACACCCGAGCCACTTGAGACCCCAGCCAAATGCACCAACAAGTTCATAAACATAATTCGGACCTACCCGAAGCTCCATAATATATAAAACAACATCAAAACTAAGTTCGTATGATATTTTAAGATATGCTGGTATGTTTGGATGGGGTCCCAGGGGCCTCAGGTGTGATTCGGATTATGTTCGGCTCATTTTTGGACTTGTTAGATTGTTGTTATATTTGTTGTTGGTTTCTTTGTACGCGATTGCGAGTGGAGGTCTGCGATCTCAAAGGGTTGTTTGGGTGACTGGGAAAATATTTCTATGCATTCGCGAGAATAGGTCCACTATCACGAAGTTTGGGGAATAAGTGCTACGCGAACGGGTGATAGGTGTGCCGAAGAAGGAAGAATAGGCCTGGAGGTTAGGCGTGTTTCCCTACGCGATCACATGAGTATATCCATGTTCGCGTACCTTTGGGGGAATAAGTCAGCGCGTTCCTGATGGTGTGTTGGCGTTCGCGATGTTTAATTTGGAGGGAGGTAATTTTTGTTCTTCGCAATCGTGAGGCGATCGCGAAGAGGAATAACTGGGCATAATATATAATTTCAAAATGAGGGTTAGAGTATTATTTCACATTTGGACTTTGGGAGCTTGGATTGAAGCGATTCTTGAAGAGATTTTCAAGGTATTGATTGGGGTAAGTGATTCTAACTCGTATTTGGTTAATATACATGAATCTATCATTATGTTTACCATTTAATTAGTGTTTTGGGTTGGAAAAATTAGATAACATTGTAGAAACTTCATAAACTATAATTTGAGGATTTGAAGGTCAAGTTGAGATCGGAATTGAGTAATTTTGGTATGGCTAGACTCGTTGTTGAATGGGTGTCCGAATTTTGTTAATTTCTACGGATTATGCAACGTAGGCCCGAGGTTGACATTTTGGTTTGACTTTTGTTAAAGAACCTAGCTTTATCATTTTAAATTGATTACTATAAATTGTGTTGATTGTATTAAGTTGTTTGTGGCTAGATTTGAGTCATTCAGAGGCCGATTCGCGAGGCAAGGGCTTGTTGGAGTAGGGAATTGCGCGGTTTGAAGTAAGTAACACTTCTAAACTTGGTTCTGAGGGTATGAATCCCTGAAATACGTGTTATGTGTTTGGTGTTGAGGTGACACACAGGATAGGTGACGGGCGCGTGGGCGTGCACCGTGGCAATTGTAACTCGGTTGTTTATGTGGTACTGTGTAGTTATCAAACCTTGTTTCTATTCATGAACACCCTACGTGTTAGAGTAATTGAGCTGCAATCCATGTTAGAAATCATGTTTAGGTTATATGCTTATTCTATTGAGACCTACAGAGGTTATTTCTACTATTGAATTATTTGTTCAAATTGCAATTATGTACTCAGTCACATCCATCATTTGCACATCATATCTCAGTCTCTATTGTTATTTATTGTTGTATCATGTATCATTGTTTAGTCTGATTAGCATGAGATTTGTGAGCCTGAGAGACTGGAGATATTAATAATTGAGTTGGGGTGCTTAGAGTCGTGTTGTGAGTGAGATTGTGGATCGGGTTGCACGCCGCAGTAGGCCTTCTTGGCTTTATATACATTATTATTATTATGGACCGGACTGTATACCACAACATGTATTATAGGCTTTATCTATTATTATGGGATCAGGCTATACACAACAACATGTCATATTGGCTTTATTTTAACGCTTGGGCAGGATTTGCCCCTCCAGAGTTTGACATACCAGCAGTGAGCACAAGTACCGTGCAGTACTGAGTGATTGAGTGTGATGAGTGAGAGTGGATACAATCAGATTGAGTACTCTGAGAGTGTGAGTACGTGAGGTTATCATTGGGATGCAGTACATGTGACATGCACATTTGACTTGCAGATATAGAGACGTAACATTCCTCATATAAGTCATACTTGGCATATTTTACCCGTGTTGAGCTTCAATTGTTAACACTGAACAGAATATCTACATTTCTGAACTGTCTACAAACTGATTATAAGGCTTTCTCTGAGTATTATTGTCATTTTCTTGTAATACCTGTGTTGTTATCTGAATTTGGACTGTAACTTTTTGAGCTTGTCACTGCTTTCAGCTCAAGGTTAGTCCTGTTACTTATTGAGTATATTGGATCGGTTGTACTCATACTATACTGTGCACTTTGTGTGCAGATCCAGGTACCTTTGGGCATGACGGTGTCTAGATTTGGAGCTTTATCTGTTTGGAGACTATTGAGGTAGCTGCCTTGGCGTCCACAGACCTCGACTCTCCTTCTTTTCAGTTTATTAGCCCTGTTCTATCTTTCAGAACAATTGTTTCAGTAGTTACACTGTATTGTCATTTAGATGCTCATGTACTCAGTGACATCCAGATTTTGGAAACGTTGTGTGTGAGTCATAGTATAGTTTATCGGCTATTTATGAGAGTTGTTACTATTAAACCTATTTCATCTCGTTTTCAATTTAACAATATGTAGTTATTCGTGATTGTCGGCTCCTGTAGTACTGTGATAGGTGCCATCACGACATGTTAAGTTTTGGGTCGTGACAAGTTGGTATCAGAGCCTAGGTTACATAGGTCTCGCGAGTCATGAGCAAGTTTAGTAGAATCTTGCAGATCGGTAGGGAAGTGTCTGTACTTATCTTCGACAGGCTACTAAACCATTAGGAAAACATCACCTTCTTGTATTCTTGTCGTTTGGATTTGTTGATTTTGAAAACTAAAATTTTGTTATTCTATTCTCTCACAGATGATGAGGAAACATGCCATCGGATCGGGTGGACGTCCACCAGTACCTCCAGCTACGGGCACGAGAGGTCGAGGTCGCGGTAGAGCCCGAGGTGCAGCTCGTACAACTGCTAGGGTATCACCTGTGGAGCCACCAATTTCTCCAACTTCGAGCATATCCCAAATGTGGTTGAGCCGGTGGGCCTTCAGGAGGCTTTAGCGCAGATGTAGACCGTATGCACTAGCCTTGCTATGATGGTTTCAGTTCAGGCTGCACCAACAACTTCTCAGGCTGGGGGAGGTGGTCAGTCTCCCCCCGCTCGTACTCCAGAGCAGGTGGTTCAGGGACTTCAGACACGGGGAGTTCTACCAGCCGAGTTTGTTGTTGTTTCTCAGGCCCAGTTGGGTCCCCATATAAGTGACGAGAAGCAGAAGAGGATAGAGAGGTTTGGGAAGATCAACCTCCATAATTCAATGAGGCTGAGTCATAGGTTGCTCATGACTTCTTGGACAGGTGCCAGCAGATTCTTCGTACGACAGGTATTCTGTAGACTAGTAGGGTCTTATTTAATACTTTTCAGCTGTCGGGGGCATCCTTCAGGTGGTGTAAGGCCTATGCGTTGAGCAGGCAAGTAGGTGTTGTACTACTTAAATGTCATGAGTTCTCCGTTCTCTTCTTGAAGAAGTTTGTTCGACAAACCCGCAAGGAGGAGTTGCGTAGGCAGTTTGAGCAGCTACGCTAGGAAGGTATGTCTTTAACCCAGTATGAGATGAGATTTTTAGAGTTGTCTCATCACGCGATCTGGTTGGTCCCGACAGAGAGGGAGAGGATTATGAGGTTTATTGATGTCCTCAACTATGGACCGCATTTTGTCATGACTCGGGAGATTGCATCAGGTGCTAAGTTCGATGAGGTGGTTTGTATTGCTAGGCAGCTAGAGCAGGTCCATAGTTAGGAGCGTGAGGAGAGGGAGGCCAAGAGGCCTCGTGGTTCGGGTGGTTTCATTCGTGTTTCTTCTGGAAGGTAGTCCCACCATATCAGGGGTTGTCCTTATAGAACCACACAGATGACTTGTCTGATTCATCGTGGTGTATCAACTAGCCATGGTTCATATAGTGCTCGTCCAGGTCAGTCATCTCTCAGTGCCCTCCCATTGCAGAGTTCATCTCGTGCTCCATCAGTTCAGGGTTCATGTGTACAAGGTTTTTCTAGTAGCTATTCTGGTTCTTGGGGTTCGATTCAGTCTCCACCACCAGTGACGGATCGAAGTTGCTACAAGTGTGGGGAGTTTAGACATGTGAGGAGGTATTGTCCCCGTTTTGTGGGAGGTCTAGTTCAGCAAAAGGGTCCGGTTATGATTTCTTCAATAGTTACTTCATCACCCGCTCAGCCAGCTCGGGGTGGGGCTCAAGGATCTAGAGGTCACCCTAGAGGGGGGAGGGGCGATCAGGTGGCGGTCAGGCTCAATGTTATGCTTTCCCTGCCATGCCAAAGGCCGTTAATTCAGATGCAGTGATCACATGTATTGTCTCACTATGCCATAGGTATGCATTTATATTATTTGACCCTAGTTCTACTTACAGAGGGGGAGCTAGGATTTCAAGCTTATGGGTTTGATATTCTAATCCTTTATGTTCGAATCAATGCTATTACGAACGCTCCCTCCTCTGGTAACTCTACCTGCCTCATTAACTCCAGGGGACCTCGTCCATGGCCGCTCTGGCCGGCGGCCAGCCTAATTCAATGTCTGGTCAGCCTCCCAACCTTTTTCATCCAAGCAGTACACTACTACACAAACCAAAACTCCACTGGATTACTCGAATCTGTTACAACCTAGAGTAATTAATGCACCAATGAACGTGAACGCGACGACTCAATCTTCTATCCAACCCATTCCAATGAGGTGAGCATCTTTCTTGAATGGACACTATTAGTTAAATTCACTGAATATAAGTTGATCGCATGAATGTAATTGAAGGGCTACAATATGCAGTTGTTAGCAAATTATCATACGGTTGGCCAGAACTTCAGGAGCTGCGCCGAATCATCCCAAGTCAATGTGGAATTAAAGGAGAATGTAGTGCTGGTTTCCTTAGAGATCGACATGTTTTAATTATATTGATACTATGGGAAGATTTCATCAATTTCACATCAATAAATTCTTATTATGTTAAAGTCAAAGATGGTTATGAATATCAATTGCGACCACTTATTTATGATGAAAACTTTAAAGCTGGTAAAGAAACTCCAATGGCTATGGTGTGGATTTCTTTTCCCGGTTTGTTGCCTACTTACTTTGTTAACGAATGCTTGTTTTCATTAGATTTAGCTGTGGGTAAGTCGTTGCATCTTGACATGGCTACAATTAACAAAATTAGACCTAGTTGCGCAAGAGTCAAAGTCCTAGTTGATTTGTTAGCAGAGTTACCTAAGAAGGTGTAGATGGACATCGAAAATGAGGCTACTGGTTATGTCAGGATAGAATGGGTAACAATTAAATATGATATTTTACCTAAGTATTGTAACGATTGTAGGTTACAAGGTCATAATGAAATGGAATGTTGACGTCTGCATCTAGAAGTAATAGAGAATAAGGGCAATGATAAGATGACTGTTAATGATGAGAAGTAACATAAATGCCAAGATAAAGCTCTTTTGATGACTCTCGCAAGTGGAAAAGTAGTAGGAAATGTAGGTGAACAATGGAAGGAAGTTCGAGATAATCGAATGAAGAACAAAACAAAGCACAGTCATAAACAAGAAAAAACTGGCAAATAAATTGTGCTAGTTGAAAGTGCAGTTCAACAGGTTCAGACAACTAACAAATTTGCTACTCTTGAGATAGAAGAATGAGAGAAGGAAGATAATAACGAGCTTGGCTTGGTGGAGATCAATAATATTGATCGAAGTCAAAATGTATCTCCTAGGGCGACTAACAATGGCACTCCAAAAACAACTAGAACACTAAATCCTAAGGCGTCTATTTTTAATCCTAAAGAACAAGAGATTCGAACTGCTCGTCAATTACAAGTTAAATCAACTTCACAATGGGTGAATAGGACTTTTGGAGGTGGGTTTGTTTCTACAAATCTTTCTTGCCATGAAATTCCATTTCAAATAACCAAAATAGCAGAGGCCATTGAATTGCTTATGGAAGAAGAGAAACGGCAGGGCAAGTGTGGGGAAATTATGGAGTGAACAAATTGAGGAGGATTCAGAGGAAGGTGAAATACCTGATGCAATGGAAGATAATGATGTATCCACTCAAGATGAGATAGAAGAAGAAGAAGAAGAAGAAGAAGAAGAACAGGGTGCTAATGACAAGGCCAAGGAACATATCGGTAACAAACAAATTCAGTGTGAAGAATGAAGTATTGAAAGTAGAGATTGTGATCCTAAATTGATGCATAACACTGACCAAACAACTGGTACATGCCCTTCAATTGATCAGGTGGATGCAGTAGACCCAGGATAAACTAATAGAGTTGAAACATTGTTGAGAAGGGAGTCTGAAGCTGAACACAATACAATAATGGCACATACAATTGATGAGCTAAGAGGTACAAGTAATATCACACAGAAAGATCAGATGGTAAGCTTTGCTGAAATTCAACAAACTGCTAGAAAGGAAAAGGGATGTGGAACTCTAATTCATAAAAATGTAAGAATCGTGCTGGGAACTAAAGTAAACACAAACGAATCTGTGGGGAATTTTGGCACAACTGGAAAGGATCTAGATGAAGAATCCACAACACAAAACTTCATGAACGTAGCTAGGAAAGGGGATATATCTCCAAGGCAAATTGGGAAAGGGAAATCATCTGGTCGAGGAAAGAAAAGGCAACAAAAGGATAGCTCAAATGTGCAAACAGTTAGGATTTAAACGAGAAGGAATCAATCTAAATCTCATAATTAGATATGAATGCGATCATATGGAATGTGAGATCTGTTAACACCAAAAAGCCTTCACTAGGCTTGTCAATATGAATAGGCAGCATCATTTTCAGTTTATTGGAATTATGGAGCCAATGCAGTAAATGAGGAAGTTGGAAAGATACCGAAGAAGGATAGGCTTTGCACAAGTCTTTGTTAACATTACAAACAAAATATGGGCTTCTGTAGATGAAGATCATATTGTAGATATATTGTTTGATATGGAGCAACAAATAACTATGAAGATGACCAATGTTGACACCCATAAGAGTTTTATTGCCATGCTGATCTATGCAAAATGTACTGCCATAGAAAGAATTGAATTATGGGACACTCTGCAGGCCTTAGCAACATATATGACCTCACCATGGCTTGTAGATGGAGATTTCAATGTAATATGGGATGAAGAAGAGAAATTTAGTGGGCTGCCAGTATCACTGAATGAAGTCAATGATTTTCGACATTGCGCAAACACATATAAATTATTTGATCTTGGTTGGAATGGTAGAGCGGGGGAAGATTGTGTTTTTAAAAGATTGGATAGATGTTTGGCCAACACAGTATGACAACAAATGATGCCCGGAATAGATATCACTCATCTATCAAAAATAGGATCAGATCACTATCCTCTACTTCTATCATGCAACCATATAGCTATACCAATTAAGAAAACTTCAGGTTTTTAAATTTTTGGACTAAACATCCTTCGTTTGAGGAAGTTGTTAAAGAAAATTAGTGTGATGATTTTGCTGGAAATCCATTCTTCGTTTTTAATCACAAGTTGAAAAAGCTAAACCGAGCTCTATTTCTATTGAGCAAAGCTACCTATGGTGATATATTTCATAAGATTACAAAATTAGAGGAGGTGGTATTAGTGCATGAAGCTCAGCTTGAACAAAATCCAATGCAACAGAATAGATAAAGGGTACAAAAAATACAAGCAAAATTAATCAGATATTTAGCATTGGAGGGGGATTTCTGGAAACAAAAAGGAGGAATGACTTGGTTTCAAGATAGAAATAGAAGTACAAAGTTCTATCACGCACAAGTAAATGGAAAGAAGAAGAGACTACAGCTTAAACGAATACAAAAGAGCGATGAGAATTGGATAGAAGACAAGGAAACAATGGCTGAAGAGGCAGTCAACTTTTTTAAGGACTAGTTTCATGAAACCTAGGTTACTACAACTTTTGGCATTATCGATCATATACCATCAATGGTATATTATGATCAGAATTAGGAACTTTTGAAATAACCTAAAAACAGAGGAGGTAAAACAGGCTATTTATGGACTTAACGGAAATAGTGCAGGAGGAGCTGATGGCTTTACGGGGTGCTTCTTCCATGTTTGTTGGGATATAGTAGGAGAAGACATTGTGGAGATGGTGAAAGCTTTCTTCAATGGACATGAACTACCTAGATCCATATCTGATAACAGATGAGCAAGCAGGCTTTGTGAAAGGCAAGAGCATAGTGAAAAATATTTTACTGACACAAGAGATAATTAATGATATTAGGTTGAGAACTAAGGCTGGTCCAAACGTGGTGATCAAATTAGATATGACAAAAGCCTGTGATAGGCTATCTTGGCTGTCCCTGACTAAGGTTCTGAGGAAAATGGGATTTGAGAAAAGGTTCATTAGCCTGATTTTTGGCATCATATCAAATAATTGATATTATGTCTTGCTTAATGGGCAACCATATGGTTTCTTCAAATCAACAAGAGGTGTAAAGCAAGGTGACCCTTTGTCGCCAACACTATTCATTCTTGCGGCTGAGGCATTGTCAAGGGGATTAAATGCATTACATATGGACCTTTACTTTTGTGGATTTGGATTGCCTAAGTGGAGCCCAAAGATTAATCATCTAGCTTATGCTGATGATACGATTATATTCTTATCCTCTGATGCTACCTTGTTATAATTGGTGATGGAAGTTTTGTATGCATATGAAGGGTCTTCTAGTCAGCTGATAAAAAAAAGTAAATTTGCAATTTATATGCACCACTCCACCAGTGAACAGGTCGTGCACAAGGTGGAAAGGATCACTAGGATATCCAACAAGGAATTTCCATTCACGTACCTTGGTTGCCCAATCTTCTACTCCAGAAGAAGGATGGACTATTATCAAGGTCTCCTCAACAAGGTGTTATCCAAATTGCAAGCATGGAAAGGTAAACTTCTTTCTATAGGAGGTAGGGCTGTTTTGATCAAATATGTTCTTCAAAGCATGCCAATTCACCTCCTTTCACCAGTAAATCCTCCTACTTATGTGATTAAAAAACTGCACAAGATATTTTTCTAGTTCTTCTGGTGTAATTTTGTTGGTGGTTTAAGCAGACATTGGGCTTCATGGAAGACATTATGTTTGCCATACGAGGAAGGGGGAGTAGGATTTAGATCCCTTGATGATGTTTCAAAGGCTTTGTTTTGCAAACTATGGTAGAACTTTAGAATAAAACCTACTCTATGAAGTTCATTTATGTGTCAAAAATACTGCAAAAAACACAATCTTATGTTGCTACCTTGGAAGGATGGATCACGTGTATGGAAGAAAATGATTGAATGCAGGGATTTAGTTGAACACCAAATTGTGTGGCATACAAAAATGGGATCCACTCTGTTCTGGTTTGAAAACTGGACAAGTTTAGGGGCTTTGTATTTCATGATTCCACCTGATTTCTTTTGTGATGAAACAATTCATAATGTACGTGATGTAATGCAAGATGGACAGTGGGATGAAGACAAAATTAGACAAATATTTCCAGAAGAATTTGCCAACTACATACTGGAACACACTAAAGCACCAGTGTTACATGATGTACTCGATAAGCCATTTTGGATGATGGAATCTAGGGGAGCTTTTAGTGTAAAATCAGCTTCGGAATATGTGAGAAGGAGGCAAGAACCATGCAATGCTTATAAGAAAATTTGGGTGAAAGGTTTACCATTTAATATATCTTTCTTTATGTGGAAAGTATGGAGAAATAAGCTACCACTAGATGACTTTATCATAAATTTGGGCTACTAGATGGCTTCTAGATGTTAGTGTTGTACTAATTTGATGGAGGAAATAATGCAACACTTATTTTTCACATCATATGTTGTTAGAAGAGTGTGATCGTATTTCCTACCAAGTGTAGGAATTAGGATAGATGAGCTTACATTTCACCAAGCTATAATCAAGTGTTGGACTGATGATGCTATGCCAAGACTAAAGCCCATAATGCCATCCATCATTGTATGTGAGTTGTGAAAGAGAAGGAACAACTACAAATATGGAGAAGTGGTAACTGTGAGTAGGGTTATTTACCAGGTATCTAATACACTCCAATCAATTGTCAAATTTAGGAAGCCTAGCCTACATCATGTACCACACAAATAGCCAGATTTAGTTACAATGATGGAACACCATATTCCTAAGTTGAAGATTACTAAGGTGTTATGGGAGTTCCCCACAGCATGCAAGATTAAAGTGAACACTGATGGGGCTTCCAAGGGTAACCCATGGAGAAGTGCTATTGGTTTTGTTCTGAGGAATGAAGAGGGAGATGTGATATATGTCTGTGGTAAAGAAATACCCGAAGGAACTAATACAGAAGCAAAGGCCATGGTTCAAGATCTTAGATTTTGTATTAACATGATCATATCGGTATTGATCTAAGTGAAGAATGCAGTGGAAGGAGAGTGGTCTGCTCGTTGTTCTGTGGCAAGAAAAGTGGAAGAGATCAAACAACTAATGTCAAGATACAATGTTACAATAAACCATACACTTAGAGAAGGCAACAAACTGGCATATTATCTTGCTAACTATGCACTAGATATTGGTCCCATTGAGAGCAATTGCTTTGGTCAGATGGATATTCAAGGAAGGAGGATTGTGAATGATAATAAATCTCAATGTCCATACTTAAGAATAAGAACTGCATGAGGTTAGCAGATGAGGAAGATAAGAGCAGAATGGGGATGAGGTCCACTAGGAGATACAAACTCGATCACCGTCATCAAACCCTTGAGAAGGAGGCAATGGGGAAAATATTTATACTAACGTTGTTTTATTTTGTGCAGGGAAAGCTACTGTAAATATGCATTTCTATCTGATACATACTCAATGGGTAGTATTAGCACCCTATGCTCATTCCCTTGAGGGCGTATCAGTAGTAAGCACAAGCAATGACTCGAACCTGGAGACAATTCTTCAAAGGGAAATTCGGCAAATAGTCAGTGTCAAATTAGACATACACTATAGAAAACATTTGCTGAATATATAACCTGATAAAGTGTTGTATATTTGCGTACTTGACTGGTTGGGTTTACAATTTACAGAACATTGTGAGGCATCAAAAAGAAGCAGTCAGTTATTCATTACTACTGTTTGAAATGCCTATATAATGAAGCTGTAGAAAAAGACTGCAAATGGAGAGCCTAAGTGTCTCAAAGCTGGAAATCAGAAAGTTCACATAAGTTATTACAAAATAAACATAACATTTGGAGGACACCTATTGCACTCAACAGAAATGTCATGGAAAAGGCAACATGTGGTTTGGACATCATGATACAAAAAAAAACACTATGTGTGTGTATTGAATATACACATAATAGAGAGTAGGTTGATTGACATATACTGAACTACTTACTACTACAACTGGGACACATGCAGCAGCAAAAATGGTCATACACAAAGCGACAAATGGAGCAGTTACTATGCCAATTCATTGCCTTAAAATAATGAATCCAATGGGTGGTATTAGCACCATGTGCTCATTCCCTTGAAGGAGGAGTTATGATCAACAAACATGATCAACTGGAGGTACAATCACCAGTTGCTAGTGAGCTAACTTTGCATTGGATATCTGATGATATTACACGCAAGGGCAGAACACAACCGAGAAGTACCACATCAGCAATCATGCTAGGTATTGTACTGAATTGGCTACATCAAAAGGAAGAACTAGTAGGGTGCGACTGGATGGACAAACGCAACAATCCATATGAAAAAGCGACGAGGCACCAAACATATGACAAGTTAGTATCAACTGAAATGCTGAAGAATACATCATGTTCGACTAAATTATTTGAGTACACTGGTTGGGAAGATACAATGGAAGACTTGGTAATGACCTTACAGGACACACACTAAGACGTACTATACTTGAAGTTATCTCTACAAATTAAGAATGGCCAATTTCGCAAGAAAAGAAGATATCACATGGGCCATAAAAAGGAGGGCTTATCGAGGCTAGTTTTTAAAATGCAGTTTCTCATTTTACTTAGAATACATCATGTACTATCATTATTGAGTATTTTGCTCAATTATGATAATACGGTCTATGTAAGTGACAACGTATTTTTCTTTCATTTTGTAAGACCTCCTAACATTTATTTTTCCGTATTTTTAGATATATATATATAGAAAATAGCCCTAGGCACATTGCCTAGTAGATTTGCAAAAAACAAAAAAAAGAATCAAAGCTATTGGGTTCGACCGAACCCGTTCTCGACACTATAGCTCCAACCCTGTCCACTTATTCGTTTGTATCATCATAATTTGCTCGTTATTTGGATATGTCCCGTGAGTCCTTAGTTTCGCATGTTCATGTATCTATGCTAGCGGGCGATTCTATTGTTGTAGACTGTGTGTATTATTTATGTGTGGTGACCATTGGGGGATTGGAGACGAGAGTTGACCTCTTATTGCTTAGTATGGTTGATTTTGACGTCATTTTGGTATGGATTGGTTGTCCTCATGTCATGTTATTCTGTATTGTCACGCTAAGACCGTGACATTGGCGATGCTGGGGTTACCTAGGATCGGGTGGAGAGGTCCGGTGGACTATGTTCCCAGTAGAGTGATCTCATATCTGAAGGCCCAACTGATGGTTGGGAAGGGGTGTTTGTCATATTTTGATTTTGTGAGGGATGTAGGTGCTGATATTCCTACTATTGATTATGTTACGGTAGAGCGAGACTTTCCGGATGTGTTTCCTGTAGACCTGTCGGGCATGCCACCCAACAAAGATATTGATTTTGGTATTGTCTTGGTGTCGTGCACTGCACCTATTTCTATTCCTCCATACCGTAGGGCACCAACAGAGTTGAAGGAATTGAAAGAGCAGCTTCAGGAGCTTCTTGATAAGGGGTTCATTAGTCCTAGAATGTCGCCTTGAGGTGCACCGGTTCTCCTTGTAAAGAGGATGGATGGTACTTTGCGGGTGTGCATTGACTATAGGCAGTTGAACAAAGTTACAATTAAGAACAAGTATCCTTTGTCGCACATTGATGACTTATTTGACCAGCTTTAGAGAGCTAGAGTGTTCTCTATAATTAATTTGAGGTCTGGTATCACCAGCTGAACATTCAGAACTCGTATATTCTAAAGAAGGCATTCAGGACCCACTATGGTCACTATGAATTCCTTGTGATGTCTTTTAGGCTGACCAACGCGCCAACAACGTCCATGCATCTAATGAACAGTGTGTTCTAGCCAAATCATGATTTGTTTGTCATAGTATTTATTGATGATATCCTGGTGTACTCACATAGCCAGGAGGAGCATGCACAATATCTGAGGATCGTACTTCAGAGGTTGAGGGAGGAGGAGCTTTATGCTAAGTTCTCCAAGTATGAGTTTTGGCTAAGTTCGGTGGCGTTCTTGGGGAGTATGGTTTCCACTGATGGGATCAAGGTGGATCCGAAGAATATTGAGGCGGTTCTAAGTTGGCCCATACCGTCTTCAGCTACTTATATTCGGAGTTTTCTCGGCTTGGCCGGATATTATCATCGCTTCATGGAGATTTTCTCGTCCATTGCAGTGCCTTTGACCAGGTTAACCTAGAAGGGTACTCCATTTAGGTGGTCAGATGAGTGTAAGGAGAACTTTCAAAAGCTCAAGACTGCCTTGACCATAGCTCTAGTTCTAGTTTTGCCTTCAGCATTGGGTTCTTATACAATGTATTGTGATGCTTCTCGGATTGGTATTGGGTGTGGCTTGATGCAGTAGGGTAGAGTGTTTGCTTATACTTTACGCCAATTGAAGCCTTATGAAAAGAACTACCCCGTTCATGATTTGTAATTGGCATCCATTTAGAGGAATTATCTATACGGTGTGTTTTGTAAGGTAATTACGGATCATCGAAGTCTTCAACACTTGTTCAAGCAAAAGGATCTAAATTAGAAGCAGCGAAGATGGTTGAGCTGCTAAAGGACTGTGATATTACCATTTTGTGTCATCCCAGGAAGGCCAATGTGGTGGCCGATGCCTTGACTAAGAAGGCGGTGAGTGTGGATAGCCTTGCATTTATTCCCGTTGGTAAGAGACCGCTTGCATCAGATGTTCAGGCCTTGGCTAATCAGTTCGTGAGGTTAGATATTTTGGAGCCTAGTCGGGTTCTAGATTCAGTGGTTTCTCGGTCCTCTTTATATGATCGCATCACAGAGCGTCAGTATGATGACCCAATTTTCTTGTCCTTAAGGACATGGTTCATCACGGTGATGCCAAGGAAGTTTCTATTGGGGATGATGGGGTGTTGCGGATGCAGGTTCGGATTTGTGTACCAAATATGGATAGGCTACGTGAGTTGATTCTTGAGGAGGCTCACAGTTCACGGTATTCCATTCATGTGGGTGCGGCAAAGATGTATCAGGACTTGAGAAACCATTATTAGTAATGGAGGATGAAGAAATACATAGTGGAGTTTGTAGGTCGGTGCTTGAATTGTCAGCAGGTGAAGTACGAGCATCAGAGGTCGGCGGTTTACTTTAAAGGCTTGAGATTCCGGAGTGGAAATGGGAGCGTATCAGCATGGACTTCGTAATTGGGCTCCTACGGACTTTGAAGAAATTTGATGCTATTTTGGCGATTATGGACCAGTTGACTAAGTACACACATTTCATTCCAGTTGGGACTACATATTCTCCTGAGTGTTTGGATGAGATCTATATCCACAAGATTGTTCGCCTTCACAGTGTGCAAGTGTCCATCATTTCAGATCGTCGCACACAACTTACATTTTGCAGTTTTGGAGAACAGTACAGCGAGAGTTAGGCACACAGGTTGAGTTGAGTAAATATTTCACCCTTAGACGGATGGACAATCCGAGCACACCATTCAGATATTGGAGGATATGCTATGCACTTATGTCATAGATTTCGAGGGTTCTTAGGATCATTTTCTACCGCTTGTAGAGTTCTCCTACAACAACAGCTACTAACTGAGTATTTAGATGGCTTCGTATGAGGCCTTGTATGGGAGGCAGTGTCGGTCTCCATTCGGTTGGTTTGAGCCAAGTGAG
Source organism: Nicotiana otophora (assembly GCA_000715115.1). NCBI lineage: Eukaryota > Viridiplantae > Streptophyta > Magnoliopsida > Solanales > Solanaceae > Nicotiana > Nicotiana otophora. The sequence continues at coordinate 109,076 of AWOL01S0006746.1, read as the reverse complement.
GCTGGGATATTGGGTACTGGATTGGTTCAGGATGCTTTGGAAAAGGTTAAGTTGATTCAGGATCGGCTTCGCACAGTTGAGTCTAGATAGAAGAGTTACGCCGAACAGAAGGTTCGTCATGTTGCGTACATTGTGGGAGAGAAGGTATTGCTCAGAGTTTCGCCCATGAAAGGTGTTATGAGATTCGGGAAGAAAGGAAAGTTGAGCCCTCAGTATATTGGCCCCTTTGAGATGCTTGAGAGGATTAGAGAGGTGGCTTACAAGCTTGTATATCCGCCTAGTTTATCGAGTGTTCATCCAGTATTTCACGTTTCCATGCTCTAAAAATATTTTGGCGATCCGTCTCATATTTTAGACTTCAGCATTGTTCAGTTAGATGGTGATTTGACTTATAATGTGGAGCCGATGGCCATTTTGAATCGACAGGTTCGAAAGTTGAGGTCAAAGAATATAGATTCAACGAAGAAGCAGTGGAGAGGTTAGCCAGTTAAGGAGGCTACTTGGGAGACCGATCAAGAGATGCAGAGTAGATATCCACACCTCTTTGAGACTCCAAGTATGATTCAAGACCCGTTCGAGGACAAATATTTGTTTAAGAGGGGAAATTTTAATGACCCGGCCGGTCGTTTTGAGTATTATAGCCCCATTTCCCTATTTATTGCTTATTCTATGTTTGTTTGTTATTATGTGACTTGCCGAGATGGTTGGTTTGGTTTCGAGGATGGTTCAGAATAAGTTGGGATACTTAGTCCAAGGTTGGAAACCTAAATTAAAAGAGTTGGCCGTATGTTGACTTATATGTAAATAACTCCGGAATGTAGTTTTGATGATTCTGATAGCTCTGTATGGTGATTTTGGACTTAGGAGTGTATCCGAATATTGATTTGGAGGTCCATAGGTGATTTTGTCTTGAATTGGAGAACGTTGGAAAAGTTAAAGTTTGGAGAGTTGAGAAGTTTGACCGAGAGTTTACTTTGTGGTTACCGGGCTTGGGTTTTTGTTCCAAAAGTTGGAATATGTCCGTTGTATCATTTATGACTTGTGTGCAAAATTTGAGGTCAATCGAAGTTCGGTTGATAGGTTTCGGCATCGATTGTAGAAGTTAGAAATTTATTAGTGTCAATAGGTTTGATGTTATGTGATTTGATTTGAAGCCTCGACTAAGTTCATATGATGTTTTATGATATGTTGGTATGTTTGTATGGGTCCTGGGGGGCTCGTTGTGATTCTGATCATGTTCGAATCATTTTTGGACTTGTTGGATTGATGTTATGTCTGTTGTTGCTTTCCTTATAACGATCACGAGTGGAGGTCCGCAATTGTGAATGGTTGTTTGGGTGACTGGAGAAAGTGTTCTATGCGTTCACGAGAATAGGTACACGATCGCGAAGCTTGGGGAGTCAGTGCTACAAATGCGTGATGGGTGTCGCATACGCGATGAAGGAGGAGGAGGCCAGGGAGGTCAGGCGTGTTTCACTACGCGATCGCATAAGTGTGTGCGCGATTGCGTACCTTAGAGGGATTAGAGGGAATAAGTGAGTGTGTTCATGATGGTGTGTTGGCATTCTCAAAGTGTAATTTGGAGGGCAGTGATTTTTGTCCTTCGCGATCGCGAGGGACTTTGCACGAATGGGGTAAGTGATTCTAACTCGGATTTGGTTAATATACATAAATCTATCATCGTTTTTACCATTCAATTAGTGTTTTGGGTTGGAAAATTTGGGAAAAATTGTAGAAACATCATAAACTATAATTTGAGGATTTGAAGGTCGAGTTGAGATCGGAATTGAGTAATTTTTGTATGGTTGGACTCGTTGTTGAATGGGTGTTCGAATTTTATTAATTTTGTCGGATTCTGAAATGTGGGCCTGGGGTTGACGTTTTGAATGACTTTTTGACTTTTGTTAAAGAACCTAGCTTTATGATATGGAATGGATTCCTATAGCTTATGTTGATTGTATTAAGTTGTCTATAGCTAGATTCGAGTCGTTTGGAGGCCGATTCGCAAGGAAAGGGGTTGTTGGAGTATGGATTTACGTGGTTTGAGATAAGTAACACTTCTAAACTTGGTTTTGAGGGTATGAATCCCTGAAATACGTGTTATGTGGTTGGTGTTGAGGTGACACACATGCTAGGTGACGGGCGTATACCGTGGTAATTGTGACTCGGTTGTTTCTAAGGTACTGTGTAGTTATCAAACCTTGTTGCTATTTATGAACTCCCTATGTGTTAGAGTAATTGAGCTGCAATCGATGTTAGAAATCATGTTTAGGCTATATGCTTATTCTGTTGAGACCTACAGAGGTTATTTCTACCGTTGAATTATTGGTTTAAATTGCAATTATGTACTCAGTCACATCCATCATTTGCATATCAAATCTCAGTCTATGTTGTTATTTATTGTTGCATCATGGATCATTGTTTGGGTTGATTGGCATGAGATTTGTGAGCTTGAGAGACTAGAGAGATTGATGACTGAGTTAGGGCCTGAGAGTCGTGTTGTGAGTGAGATTATGGATCAGGCTGCACGCCACAACAGTCCTTCTTGGCTTTATATATATATTATTATTATGGATCGGGTTGCATGCCGCAGCAGGCCTTATAGGCTTTATCTATTATTATGGGATCGGGATGCATATTGTAACAAGCTATATTGGCTTTATATTAGTACTTGGGCAGGATCCGCCCCTCCAGAGTCTGACATACCAGCAGTGAGCGCAGGTACCATGAAGTACTAACTGATTGAGTGTGATGAGTGAAAGTGGAGACAGTCAAATTGAGTACTCTGAGAGTGTGAGTACGCGAGGTTATCATTGTGATGCAGTACAAGTGACCTGCACATTTGACATGTAGATATAGAGACGTAACATTCATCATATCAGTCATACTTGGCATATTTTATCCGTGATGAGCTTTAACTGTTAAATACTTGAAAGCATGTCGACATTTTTAAGCTGTCTACAAACTGATTATAAGGATTTCCCTGAGTTATTATTGTCATTTCCCTGTCATATCTACATTGTTGTTATCTGGATTTGGATTGTACCTTTCTGAACTCGTCACTTCTTTCAGCCCAAGGTTAGTCCTGTTACTTATTGAGTACATTGTGTCGGTTGTACTCATACTACATTCTGCACTTCGTGTGCAGATCCAGGTACCTCTGGGCATGACGATTGCTAGATTTGGAGCTTCATCTGTTTGGAGACTATTGAGGTAGCTTCCTTGGCGTCCACATACCTAGACTCTCCTTATTTTCAGTTAATTAGCATTGCTCTATATTTCTAGATAGCTGTCTTAGTAGTTAGACTGTATTTTCATTTAGATGCTCATGTATTCAGTGACATCCGAATTTTGGGAATATTGTGTGTGAGTCGTAGTATTTCTTATCGACTATTTATGAGAGTTGTTACTGTTAAACCTACTTCATCTCATTTTCAATTTAAAAATACGTAGTTATTTGTGGTTGTCGGCTTGCCTAGTATTATGATATGTGCCATCACGAAATGTTAGGTTTTGGGTCGTGACACTACTGCATCTCAACTCCAAGATCTACACGCAAGGTGCAGATGTATAGTATGAGTACAACTGATCCCATGTAGCCAGTAAGTATCTTGACTAACCTCAATGAAGTAGTTACGAGGCTTTTTAGTTAAAAGATAATCACTGATATAACGTGTACAATAGAATTGCAATAGAAACAATACTAGAACATAACGGAGAGGAATACAAGAACAAACATGCGAAGCAGTAAATGAATACTAGAAGAAATTACGGTCAATATTTCTCAATATCACAACCAATCCTTTCCTCAAAGCGATGACCATCAAACTACAGTAGAAAATCCATAACTTTCATAGTGTGAGAAATGTACTCAATATATGAAATCAAATAGCACGGCAACACCCTTCGTGCATTTATCTCTTCCTCACCAAGTATACATATAATAGTACCAACCAGGTGAAAGAAATGTCAATAACGGTAACAACAAAATGGGAAGTACACAGGTAGCAATAATGAATAAGGCAGTGTATATGGACAACGGTAATAGAGTAGGTGGGAGGCATAGAAGTAATGATAGAAATTAATGATAGGAGAACATAAATTTCACTAACTAACATGGTAGAAGGCTTATATGAAAGTGCAACTAATGAGAAATGGCATAGATGTAGATATAGCAAACATGAAGGAAAACATGATCTTTATAAGATAAACAGTTAGAACGCATTGATAGCTAACATGATAGAAAGTTTATACAAAAGTGCAACAAATGAGAAATGGCATAGATGTAGATATAACAAACAAAAAGGAAAGCATGATATTTATAAGCTAAACAGATAGAAGGCATGGATAATACAACAACAATTGAGATAGAGGACAATGACAAAACAACAACAAGTCACATAGAAAACATAGGTGCAATAGTAATAGCTTAAGATAAAGGCATAAATATATACACAAGGAAAAGATATCACAATATAATGCATGTCTCTCGTCCTCGCCTGCATGAAAACACCATTTGCGCCATGAAAATGTGATAATATAAAAACAATGGAACGGTATCACTCTTCATGCTTTTACTCTCGTCCTGACATAATAATGTAAATACAATGGAACAATATCACCCTTCGTGCTTTACTCTCCTTCCCATACGATAATGCATATGAAATGGCATGACATCACCCTTCGTGCTTTATACTTTTCTCACATGATAATGTATTTGCAATGGCATGGAATCACCCTTCGTTCTTTACACTCTTCCTCACCAAGCATATGTATATCAAAACAAAATAAGGTAGGAAGCATAAATAACATCAAGGAGAGTGATTAAGCGAATATTCCAAATGAACACCAATCACATCTTTCAAGCCAATAACAATTCAATAAACCTCAAGAACCCTATTATTCAAGTATCTCAACAAATCTCAAAAGCCATGTTCAAATCAAGTATAGAATCCAAATATCTCAAGAATAACAGTCGTAGCGATGCATTTGTGATTAAGTATAGCAATGACCGAATTTAGCACAGCAATAGTTTTACTAAAAGTCCATCAAATATCTCAAGAATGCAGGATGGTAGGGTTATTGCCTACACAACTTGACAATTAAAGGTGCATGAGAAGAATTATCCTGTCTACGACCTTGGACAAGGATTTGTCTTATGTTGAGGAGTCGATGGCCATTTTGGATAGGCAGGTACGAAAGTTGAGGTCGAAGAACATTTCTTCAATGAAGGTTTAGTGGAGGGGTTAACCGGTCGACAAGGCAAATTGGGAAATCGAGCATGATATGCATAGCCATAATCCTCATCTTTTTACCACTTCAGGTAGTCTCTATACTCGTTTGAGGATGAACGATTGTTTTAAGAGGGGAAGGATGTAATGACCTGAACAGTCTTTTTGAGTATTTTAGCCTCGATCCCCTATTTACTTCCTCCTCTATGTTGTATTATGGTAATGTGACTTGCCTGGGGTGTTTGGTTTTGGTTTCGGGTGAGTTTCAGAGTGAAATGGGATACATAGTAAATAAGTTGGAGTCTTATGTTGATAGAGTTAACCGTAGTTTGCCTTTTGTCTAAACAACTCCGGATTGGAGTTTTGTCAGTTCGCACAACTCCATATAGTTATTTTAGAGTTAGTATGCGTGTCCTGATGTTGATTTGGAGGTCCCTAGGTCATTCCGGCGTGACTGAGCGAAAGTTATAAAATTAAAGGTTTAGAAGGTTAGAGAATTTGACCTGGAGTTGACTTTATTGATATCGAGGTTGGATTTAGATTTTGGAAGTTGGAATAGGCTCGTCATGTCATTTATGACTTGTGTGCATAATTTGAAGTCAATCGCAACTGTTTTGGTATGAATCAGCATTAGTTTTGAAATTCGGAGGTTCCTAAGTTCATTAGGCTTTAATCGATGCGCGATTCATGGTTCTAGAGTTATTTGATGTGATTTGAAACTTCGAGCGAATTTGTACGATATTTTAGGACTTGTTTGTATATTTTATTGAGGTTCCGGGGGCCTCGGGTGTGATTCAGACCATGTTCGGTGCATTTCGGAACTTGAAGACTGCTGATTTTTGCTAGTGTTGGTTTCTTTGAATGCGTTCGCGAGAGAAGTCTCGCGTTTGCGAAGAGTATTCTGGGAAAGTAAGGATTTGTTCTTCGCGTTCTCAAAGGTTTGGGGAAAATGTGCACCGCGATCGCGATGGGGAGCTCACGTTCGCGTAGAAGGTAGAGGCATGCTTGGGCACCAGGCCCTAAGCCTTCGCGTTCGCGATCAGGGGGACGCATTCGCGTAGGCAAAGCTCTGCGAAGCATCGCATTCACGAGGTTGATTTCACATTCGCGTAAGAGGATTCCTGGGTAGCTGAGTTTTGTGCTTCGCGAACACGAGGCATTTCCGCGTTCGCGAAGGAGGATGTCTGGGCAGAATATAAAATATCAAAAATGAGGGTTAGAGTTATTTTTCATAATTTGACTTTGGGAGCTCGGATTAAGGCGATTCCTGGAGGGATTTTCAAGGAAGTGATTGGGGTAAGTGATCCTAACTCATATTTGGTTAAATTACATGAATATATCATTGTTTGCATCATTCAATTAGTGTTTTGGGTTGAGCAATTGGGGGAAAATATTACAAACTTCATAGGCTTTAATTTGAGGATTTGAAGGTCGAGTTGTGATCAGATTTAAGTAATTTTGGTATGGTCGGACTCGTGGTCGAATGGTGTTCGGATTTTATATTTTTTGTCGGATTCCAAGACGCGGGCCTGTGTTGACGTTTTTGGTTGACTTTTTATTTCTTTGCAAAGATCGTAACTTTATGATTCGAAATAGTTTCCTATAGCTTATATTTATTGTATGAAGTTGTTTTGGCTAGATTCGTGTCGTTCGGAGTTGGATAATCAAGGACAAGGCCTACTAGTGGATTGTGTTAGTGTGTTTTGAGGTAAGTGTCTTGTCTAACTTTATGCGGGAGAATTACTCCTTAGGATTGGTGTTGTTTTGTGATAAATGTGATGTTGGAAGCCGTGTACGCAAGGTGACGAGTGTGTACATGGCTAAATGTGGAAACTTACCGATTTTAGCTATGTAGATTCCTTTCATGCCTTAATCGAGTTATCTTAATATGTTATCTTCATCATCATTAGTCTATTTTCACATGATCTACCTGTCTTATTCTTACTTGTTAATTGCTCTACATGTTTAGTTGAAGTTCTTGTTTCCTTTATCCCATGGTCATTATTTGACCGTTGAATTATTTACTTGAGTTGTTATTCTTTGAATATCTTGTTAATGAAACTAGTATTGAGTTATAAAGGTCGTGATTCACATTGAGGCAAAGTGTTAAGTTGTGATATACTGTTCTGTTGAGTTACTCACTTCCGGTTGTTATTGTTGAGACTCTTGTGTACATTGTACCTTGTGATATTGATATGCATGTGATGGTATAAGGTTTTGGGGTTGCAATACATGCGGTGAGATAAGGTAGGCTAAAACCCGAAATGATATTTCAGGAAAATAATTTTCTAAGCTAAATGCAAGGCTCCCGCTGTGATATAAGAAACCTTTTTGAATTATTCTTGTGATTTGAGGCTACGAGGCGGTACCTCGGTAGTGACTCTTGTTGGTATTTCCATATTGTTGCACTTGTCTTTGGATGTTTTGTTTCCCCAGGATATCATTCTTCATTTTCTCCGTGTTGCATTATTTTATTTAGTTCTCTGTAGCTAACCTTGATATGTTATTGTTATTTCAATTTCATTGCTGTCATTACTACACTACCATACAGTCTTACACCTTTTCTTATTTATTCCAGTAGGGCCTTGTTCTAACCTCGTCACTACTTTACCGAGGTTAGGCTCGGTACTTACTGGGTACCATTGTGGTGTACTCATACTACGCTTTTGTACATCTTTTTGTGCAGATCTAGGTACATCCTACCAGCTCAGGTATTAGCGAGAGCTCAGTTGCGGAGACTTCAAGGTATACCTACCAGCGTCTTCAAGCCTCGATGTCCCCCTCTACCTAGACTATTATATTTTCCTTATCCCATTATATACGTTAATGTATAAGATTATTCAGTACTACTACTTAGAGCTTGTGGTTTGTGAGTTGTGGGTTTAATTATATAGTTACTGAGTTGTGAGACTTTAATTATTATTTCAGTTATTTTTGCATGAATGTTAGGCTTACCTAATCTTAAAATTGATATGACACATGGTTCCATCACGACATCCTACAGAATGAAATTGGGGTCGTGACACATCCACAACGAGTATCTAGCTCGAAACATTCCTGGAGTCATATTTTTCAAGTCATAGCTAATCCATAAGCGTTGTTTAGTCTCAAAATTGATATGACACATGACCCTACAGTCCGATCGTCGATACAAGAATCCCCCACTTGGTTCGAAGTCATAGAACATATCGTCGGTAATCCATAGTACCATATCCTCATATTGTCACGACCCAAAATTCAACCCGTCGTAATGACACCTTACCTATACCGCTAGGTAATCCAAATAACAATAAAACACAATTTAATGATAGTGGTAAGAGTCAAAAGTGAAATAATTGAATCTTTATACAATTCTCCAAGAACTGGTAGTACAAGTTATGAGCTATTAAGATATAGATTTACAAACTAAAATGATAAATGATACAACATCTGTTTGAAATGTACATGAACAGAATCTCAAATCTAGAATTACCAAGAACTAGTGGTAGCAAAAATCTAGAACGTAGTACATCTTCAATGCCATCTCCCGTTATTCATAGCAATATCATCTCCAAATATCTGCAGGCAAGGTGCAGGAGTGTAGTATGAGAAAACCTGACCCCATCTACTCAAAAAGTAACAAACCTAACATTAGGTTGAAAGCAGTGACGAGTTCGAAAGAAGGTCAGTGACCAACATCAATAGCCAATAATAGTTCATAATAATGTAGTGAAGTCAGTAAAGGTATATGACTTAGGAGATATATGCTCAGCTTGATCATAGTTACGGGAAAGTAGGCATGATTTTCAAGTAAAACAGTAAATTCCAAATCTCACCACTCAGAAACAACTAAAAATGAGTTTATTAATAGAATTGTATTCCCAATTCACAACATCAGATAAGAATTTTTGTTAACAATTAGTAGGAGAAAAGTACACCTCTATGCCTACATGTGAATATACATGTCAAGTCATCAATTATGTTATGCGGTGCCTTCCTGAGTTTCCTTGGAAGGGCGATGTAAAGCTAAGCAACTGATACCAGTGCGGTTATTGTCCGCCAACTAAGGTCCCCTCCGTACGCTAGACTAGATTGTCAGTGACGTACGGGAAAACCAATGTGATGAGAAACTAAGAGAATTGAGATGAGCAATTGATGATGAAAGTTGATTGTATTGATGAAATGAAATCTATTACAAAAGGCTACGCGATGTCGGGGGGAAGAGACACCAATACAGAGAAATGTTTGCTTGCTTGAATACTTGAATGCTTGGTACCCCCTAATAATGCTTAAAAACAATCACCCAAAGTTACATGACTTGACCTATGATAGCTGTAGATGTACACTGAAAATGAATCAAGTAAAACTACTGTATATTTACAATGAAAAGGACTTAGTCTTCTACAAGGTAGAAATAAGTCCATTGGCAGCAAATTTGTCTTGAGCATTAGGGTTTGCGCGTATTGTGCTGCTGGTGCGCACGACACTATTTGGATCTGCATGTGGCTGGGCGCTGGCACTTGGCATTGGATCTGTGCGTGTGGCACTATCTGTGCGTGCGGCGCTATTTGCAACATGATGGTCTGTGCACGGGACACTATTGACATTTACCAACTAGTGGGCGCTGGCATGGACTATCGGTGGGGCGACATAGGCACATGCATATTTTTCACTTGGCGTTGCCGAGACCATGGGGTTGACCGTGGCGCTAGGCATTGGGAGGCTTGCCAGGACACCACGAGGTGCGTCCAAGGGGTCATGGGGCAAGGCTAGAAAGCAACCCATGACATTCTCCCCCACTTGAGTTAGTGACATCCTCGGAGCCTTACCTGCAATATGATGATTGGCCAGGCTTTTTTTGCATGGGAAGTCTATTCCCCTCGGTCTTGTGAGGTGGCTTTCTGAATGATGTTCCATGTATTTCTGAAATGATCTGAGGTGGCTCACATGGAATACTGGACGGATTTTCCACCAGGCTGGAGTATTCACCTGGTATGTGGCTTTCACAATGCATTTTTTAATGGACAAGGGTCCGATGTAGTTTTGCAATAGGCGAGGCTCATGGGTCCTTGCTACAAACAAGTACTGCTTTGGGATTCTTACCATCACTTTGTCTCCTGCTTGATGTTGGACAAAGCGAAGGTTTTGTTTGGCATACCTTGTTTCCCTCTCTTGGGCTTTGACAAGATAGCTCCATACTATCTCCAAATTTTGGTCTCATTCTTTTAAGAAACTGGCAGCTCGAGGCGATGTTGGCATGTTTGGTGCATTCACCGTCTGTGGGAGTAGCGGTTGTTGTCCGATAACTATTTCAAAAGCGCTTTTGTTTGAAATGGAGCATATTGTGAATTGAAACACAGTTGAGCAACATCCAGAAACTTCACCCAATTCTTTTGTGATCCGGTTGCAAAGTGGCGGAGATGTTCCTCCAGCATGTCATTGAAACGTTCTGTCTGGCCATCTGGGTTTTGATGGAAGTTTGAATTGTGACTCAATTTGGATCCGAGGCACCTGAAAAGATAGGTCCAAAATTTGCTAGTGAAGCATGAGTCGCAGTCGCTAATGATGTCGTTGGGCATGCCCCAGTATTTGACAATATGAGAAAAGAAGAGTCGAGTTGTATCTTTTGCCGATATGTTTTGTGGGGCTGCTATGAAGGTAGCATACTTGGAAAAATGGTCTACCACAACCAATATTGTTGCAAGATCTCCGACCTTAGGTGACTGTGATGAAATTTAGGGAAATTCATTCCCAAGGTCTCTTTGGGATAGGTAGCGGCTCCAAGGGTCTCGCTTGTCCTGAGCGATCCGACTTGTCCTTTTGGCATGCTTGACAAGTCTTCACACACTGAGGGGCGCCATGAGTTGTTTGACGCCGATGGTATGGTCTTTGATTCTTGATACTAAGGGCAGCTGAAACCATAGGTTCAGGTCTTTTGACTCCCTTCTTTGATTGCATGGCTGAGATGTTTTCAGCGGCCATCTTTATGGGTATGCATGGTATGATACGAGGTTTGGCCTCATTTTCTCCCATCATCAGGAGCATGTCGGCATATGGTACTGATATGGTGTTGGCTTGCCTTAGGAATTCCAATCCAACTATCAGTTCGAAGTCATCGATTATAGCTATGCATAGGTTGAATCTTCCCTTATATGGGCCAAGCTTCATTGGCACTTCTTTGGCTATTCTACTCATTGGCTGAGAGGGTGAGTTAATAGCCTTGACACGGCCCCTGCACTTTTGCACAACTAGAGCAAGGCGCTCCACCCGAGTCGAGGCTAAATAATTATGGGTAGCATCTGTGTCTCTCAATGCCCGAATGGGTCTGCCATTTACTTTCATTTCGACGAACATTAGGGTCCTCTCTTGTGTGGTAGGAGGCTTCTCATTCACCTTCTATTTCCCTTTCTTGGCGATTGGGCATGTGTTCTTCTTAGGGTTACCAGCACTGGTTCCCGCTAAGGTATCAGGGATGGAGCCAACAATTGCATTGAAGGCACCTATTTGCTTTGCATCTTCTAAGTCATCATGATCTGACCATTTTCAACAGTCTGATGAGCATTGATTTGTGTATGTGGGCATTTATTGTTCCAATGTTCCCCACCGCAATGACGACATTCTTAAGGGGGATTTCTCCCTTGATTGTTGTTGACTGATGCAGCACTGTTACTGCTTGAGGAAGGAGACTTAGATTTGGATGCACTTCGATCTCCTCTATTTCTGTTAGGGCTACCGTTGCTAGGCTGACTCCCGTTGTATCCCCCTCGGATAGGCGGTTGGGGCCTATCCTTCTGAGTTTTCATATGATAGTCTCCAAGGCATTTTGCAGCTTGGATTGCCTTGGGCAGGGCATCTACCCTTTGTCTTTGCAGCTCCATATGAGCATGAGGTTTCTGTAACGACCCGATCGGTTGTTTTGAGTATTACAACCATGTTTCCCCATTTACTGCTCAAATTGGTCTTTACAGTTGTTGTGTGACTTGTCGGGGCAATTGGTTTGGGTCCGGTGACGTTTCGGAATGAATTGGAACACTTAGTTCCAAGGTTTAAAGCTTAAGTTAAAACAGTGATCGGATGTCAACTTATGTGTAAACGACCTCGGAATTTAATTTTGATGATTTCAATAGCTCCGGCTCCGTATGGTGATTTTGGACTTAGGAGCATGTCCGGAAAATTATTTGGAGGTCCGTAGTGGAGTTAGTCTTGAAATACCGAAAGTTGAATTTGTGGGAAGTTTGACCGGGGGGTTGACTTTTTGATATCGAGGTCGGAATCCGATTCTGAAAATTTGAATACCTCTGTTATGTCATTTATGACTTGTGTGCAAAATTTTAGGCCAATCGGACGTGAATTGATAGGTTCCGGAGTCGTTTGTAGAAACTAGAAATTTTAAAGTTCATTAGGCTTGAACTGGGGTTTAATTCATGGTTTTAGCATTGTTTGAGGTGATTGGAGGGTTCTACTAAGTCTGTATGATATTTTAGGACTTGACGGTATATTTGGTTGAGGTCCCGAGGGGCTCAGGTGAGTTCTGTGGGGTTAACGGATCATTTTTGGCCTTGGTGGGATTGTTGATATTTGTAGCTGCATTTTTGGGGTTTTCTCTTTCGCGTTCGAGAGTGGGCCCTCGCATTCGCAAAGAGGAATTTCAAGCAGGCAGGATTTACGCTTTTGCGTTCGCAAATGGGCCCTCGTGTTTGCGAAGAGGAGCTGGGTTGTGCATCGTGTTCGCATTTGGGTATCGCGTTCGCGAAGGGAAAAATAGTGGGCATGGGTTTTTGCCTTCGCGTTCGCGAAGGGGAGCTCGCCTTCGCAAAGAAGGGATCTCTAAAGCATCGCGTTCGCGAAGAGCAAATGTTGGGCAGCACATTTTGTGCTTCGCGAACGTGAGGGACCCGTCGCATTCGCGAAGAAGAGAGCTCTGGACAGAAAGTTTAAGTTCAAAAAATGGGGCTTCGTCCCATTTTCCATTTTTAACGATTTGGAGCTCGGATTGAGGCGAGTTTTGGGTTATTTTCAAAGGAAACAACGGGGTAAGTGTTCTTAACTCATTATTTGTTAAATCACCCGAATCCATGGTTGTTTTTATTATTTAATTGGTGAATTAAATTGGAAAGGTTTGAAAACTCTCTTAGTTTAAATTGAGGATTTGAAGGCCGAGTTGTGGTCGTATTTGAGTAATTTTGGTATGGTTGGACTCGTGGTTGAATGGGAATTTTGCTTTTTGTGAGTTTTATTGGATTTCGAGACGTGGGCCCCACGAGTGATTTTTGAAGTGTAATTTTGGATTTTTGGAAACTATTAGTATTTTGATATGGAATTAATTCCTATAATTTTTGTGAGCTGAATCAAATTAATTGTGGCTAGATTCGAGCCATTTGGAAGTTGATACGCGCATACTGAAATTTCTGGAGCATTGTTTAGCTTGCTCGATATTGGATTTGGCTTGTTCGAGGTAAGTAACTCTTCTAATCTTGGAGTTGAGGGTATGAACCCTGAATATATGTATTTTGTGAATTGTTGAGAGGTGACGTACATGCTAGGTGACCGGCATGTGGGCGTGCACTATAAAAATTGTGACATAATTGTTTCTGTGAAATTTTATAGTTAAATGATCTTGGCATTTTCCATGCGTTTTATGAGTTAGAGAAATTAAGCTAAAAAGCATATTAAAACTCATGATTGAGGTTATGTGTCAGTATTATTAGGACCCACAAAGGTCATATTGCTGTGAATTATTTGTTTTAAATTAAAAATTCATACTCACTCATATTCATTTCATTGCATATCATAACTCAATTTTATGACTCTACTTTGATGCATATAAATGTTTTGGGTTGAATGCCCTAATTTACTGAAATATCGGAGTGGCCTGAGAGGTTTATGACTGAGTGAGGCTGAGAGCCTGATTTGTGAGGATATTTATGGGATCGGGCTGCACGCCGCAGCATGTTGCATATTTATGGGATCGGGCTGCACGCTGCAGCATGTTTGATATCAGCTGAGGGCCTGATTGTGAGGATGAGTGTGGATCGGGGCTGCCCGCCTGCAGCATACTTTATTATTATAGCACGTGAGTTGTCCGTGCAACACGTGAGTTGTCTGTGGAGATTATAGCACTTGGGCTGAAGGAGCCCCTCCAGAGTCTGTACACACCCCCAGTGAGCGCAGGTACCTACTGAGTGCGAGTGCCGAGTGCCGAGTGACTGGGAGGCATGAGTGATTGTGAGGTATTTCCGAGTGGAAAGAGTGATTGTGAGGTATGCGCGAGTGGCAAGAGGGATTGTGAGGTATGCCCGAGTGGAACGAGTGACTGTGAGGTTTGCCCGAGGGGCTGTATATGAGTGATGTTCTGCCCGAGGAGCTATTTATGATTTTATCACTGCGTTGCATCGCATTGGCATGCACAAAAGACATACAAGCATAGAGATGTATTTTTTCTCATGTTGTACAACATCACATCATTCATGATTTCTCACACATTTTGACAGATGGGCGTAGTGATGCATTTGTTTTACACGGGTTATCCGAAAGGGAAATGAAACATATTACTTATTATTGAAAAGATTTTTGGAGAAATTTATTATTTTCAAACTATTCATATTATTGGCAACTTCGGCAAACGATTTGAGTTTTCACTGATGTATTTGAAAGAAAGAACTACTATTTTTGAAATCATTATTTTGATGAGTATTTTATCCCTGAGTTACTTCGGGTATTATTTGCTTTATGTTGTTATGGATTGTTGTGGACTATTGGTTTTGGACCCAACCTTGGTGGAAGCTCGCCGCTACTTTCAACCTATGACTAGGTTTGTTACTTACTCAGTACATGGGGTCAGTTGTACTGATACTACACTTCTGCACATTGTGTGCAGATGTTGGCTGTTGTTGTTGCTGTGCTCGAAGGTTGCGGGACTTGAAGATGTACCTGCGATCCTGTTGTAGCTGCCTCTTGTTCAGGCTAGCCTTAGATTTTATAAAAGCTCTGTTTATGTACTATTCAAACAGACTATATATTTATTTCATTTTCTCTTTGTATACTCTATTCTTAGAAGCTCATGATTTGTACTACCAGTTCTTGGGGATTGTATATGATTAAGACCTTTATTTACTTAGATCGCTTTAATAATTATTATTGGAATTGGACAGTTGATAATTGGCTTACCTAACGGGTTGGGTTTGGTGCCATCACGACTAGTTGGATTTTGGGTCGTGACATGGTGGTATCAAAGCTCTAGGTTCATAGGTTCTACAAGTAATGATCAAGTGTCTAGTAGAGTCTTGCGGATCGGTATGATGACGTCCATACTTATCTTCGAGAGGCTACAGAGCATTTAGGATATATACTTTCCATCTTTCTTTCCTTATCGTGTGAGATTGATTCAGCTTAAAATATAACTCTTTGAATTCCTTCCACGTATTTGTATGCACATATGAGCGCTCGGTATCAGTTGTGTATCATCGGCTTGTGATTTTAGGGGTGATGTGCAAGATATGTATTCTATGTTTTGGTGATGGGCCAGTCTGGAGGACTTGAGGCCGGGCTTTGACCGCAGCTTAGGCTCGGTAGCTTCAGTTGTAACCTGTACATTTGGACTCATATGTCTGGTAATATCCCTATGAGTAGAAGTTGTGGCTCGATGAGCGGCGGAATGGCGTTGTGATGAGTATGATGTAAATGCGGGATATGTTAAGACGATTTGAATATGACGAGAAGTGCTTCCTTAAAATGTAAAGGAAAGGCCATTGGGTGCTTGATTTTCGAATTGATGTGGCGTACAGTCTCCAGTATGAATGTTTTGAAGGATCTTTCACATTGTTAAATTTTGGGATAAAACTAAATTCTCACGTCTGGTTAATGAGTTTGGACTCAGATAGGCTAAATGATTGCATAGTAATTGTGACTGTGAAAGGGTATAACAAGATACCATATTGAGGCTAAGCAGGTGGGTTATCCCCTGCGGAGTAATCTACGTAGGAGTATTCCTTATGATGTGAGTAGAGAGTTTCTTTCTGTCGATGGGGTGTATGGGTGGAGATTTGAATCTGAATCTGGTTGAAAGAGTTGAATTGTGTATTAAGAGGATGAATACGAGCTTAGCGGATGATTGAGGTATGTTTATGGTTGGCGTTGTATGAACTTGGGAAGAAGTTTCGTTGGACTGACTGTGATATTATGGCAGTAAGAGAGTATTGGTATTGTGAGTTATGAAATGTTTTAATCTATGGCTTTGAGCCAAGTGGGGGAGTCCGCTATTGACTATTTGATTTCATGGTTAGGTGTTAAATTTTAATTTTGATCTGAGGCATACTTGTGGGTTAGCTATGACTTGCAGAAGTTGAGATCGAGGATGACTCGAATAAGGAAATTCATGGTTAAAGATTATATTGCACGTATGAGTAAATGAAATTCGCGGGATGAGTGAGTTGTTATTGGTGAATGATGTAGTGCGCACAGAGTATGAATTTGATATGTGTGTTAAAGTAAAGTTACTTCTTTGAGTATTGTGGTGCTAATGGGGCACGTGTCATGGGGCCCATTTGGGCGGTGCAATTAGATTTGAGCAAAGTGGGTGTTTCCCGAGAAAATTCCAGTGAGTTTGAGAATTATATATAGCAATTGAGAATGTTTTCGGACTTGTGTAGGGATAAAATCCGAGAGTTGCGTTTGATAGTGCCTGGACTTGTGGAAGTTCTATATAATTATGGATTCTACATTTTTGTATAAGAAAGGTAAGAAGAACAATTTTAAATTCACATAAGGTATTCTCAGAGTGAGTGTTATAGTTGTGGTATTTTTGAAGGTGCTTAAGAAGAATACAATTGCTTATGGGTCGTAGGGCATTGTGGTTCTATGCTAAGGTTTGTAGGGTAAGTTGTGGTTAAATATTGTGGTATTTTAGCAAGAAGAAGTATCAATCTGAAGACAAATTCGGAAGGGACTCGGAGAAAATAGGGCAACTGGGTAGTAGGTTGGATCAGTATGGTAATGGATATGATCGGTTCTTTAGGTGCTTATGATGTGGGGGTTTTCTACAGGTGCTTTGTGGCAATACACCTGGACTTGGCGACCTGCGTGACTTGGTCGAATTAGAGGAATTTAGTTTTAAGGGCTTGATTATGTGCAAATGGATTCCAAAGTATTCTTGATGGTTTCTACCGGTGTGGAGAACGTGTTGTGTATTGTGATTTTCTCTTGGAAAGAAGCAAGAGAAAGGTTTCTAACTAAAATAGTATGTAAATTATTGGTGACTCAAAGTTGATAATACGATTCTTGTGCTTTTCACATGATGGCAAGATAGATATTATGTGTTATACGAAAGCTAGATTTTCATGTACAAGGTGGTAGTACAGTCTTGAAGAGAAGGTAACGAATGTTGGACGACATGGACGGTTTCAAATAACTAGACAAATACTATTACTACTTGGTGTCGTATGAGAAAGGTGCGGACTTCAGAAGGCGCATTGTATTTTGACTTATGGATGTATAAATTAGTATTGCGGTACTCATATGGTTGACAGACTGCTGATATTCAAATTTTGTCAAGTGGCACGAAAGAACTTCTAAAGTATTTCTCGTGGGATGATCATATATGAGAGAGGTGTTAGGCATTCGGGCGATGGAGATGGAATCAAATATGGTGATTCGCGTATTCTATGAATTCGGAGACTGGGAATTCCCACAAGTAGATTATTTCGTGGTTGTGGACCGTAAAAATATAGCCAAGGTTAGTCAGAAGATAGTATGTGTGGTGGTTCAATTATTGTGGACCTTCGGAGGGCTATTTGTCTATTTGTGGGTGACCAGAGTTGATTTGGGGGTCCATAGGTAGTCCCAATTAAGATATGTATTGTACACCGAGCTGGAGTGGTTGGCTCCATACTGCTATTGTTGAGGGATGTGTCATTTGGTTGATGTTGAACTTATTCGTGTTTTGAAATAATCAGTGAATTACTACTTTATGCTGCGGAGAGTTGTGATTCATTGGTTATGTGCACAGATGGTGCGGTTCTATTTAAGCTTTATAGCAGAATTTGAGCGTATTTGGGTATTGCATGATCGATTGCGTAATGGTTAGGTTCTTTCAGGTTTTGTGTGGCATTTTTGTCATTTTCCTCTCCGTCGTTATTGATTTTTGAGCAGGGCGACTCGAGGTATATGTTATGGACCAGCGGTTGGATGGGGTCACGCATTGTAGCGGAATTATGTTAAGGTATGAACCTTGTGTTAGGATCGGGTGATGGTTCTACGGTGTATGATGAATTTTCAGCATTTCATTGTGGCGGTACTTGTTAATCTGGCAGGGCAGTTCTCTCATTTGAGTCATTTTCCATGACTGGGTACATTTGAATAGTTTCGTATTGGTGCACGGATGGCACGGGTTGTGGCTCTGAGTTATATTGGTGTGGTATGTCTGTGGAACATTTATATTTAGTAATATAAGGTCATTGGACCTGGAATTGGTACTATCAGGGTTAATTCGGTATATTCGGGAGTATAATATTAAAAGTCGGCTCAAAAAGCGATTATTGTTCTGGTTGGGACAAGAGAGCTCCGTGACTTGTTGATCTGGTAAGTAGTCATGAAATTTCAAGTGTTTCTTTTACTATCAACAGTGTACGAAGGTTTTGGGATGAGGTTTGGTTCGATATGGGTTTAATACTAGTATTTGGTTGGTTTTGGATTAGTCACTGTGGTCAGGAATGGTGCTATGAGCATGCGAGTTGTATAATATGTAAGATGATTGTGTCCATGGTTAGGGTTATGGTTATGGCTTGATACATCTTGTTCGAACTCATACAGAATGTAAATGTAAGATTCGTGTCTTGAAAACAATTCTAAAGGTTGGAAATTAAATTCCAAGGTTTAAGAGCTAGAGCTAAATTAATGATTTCAGTTAGATTTTGTTGTCAAGCCCATATGGAAGCGTGGGTTCACCCCCGGGTACGTGTGTGGTAAGATGGAACAGTGATTTGATGGCCTGAAAATAACTCTTGGCACGTTCGAGGACGAACGTATGTTTAAGTGCGGGAGAATGTAACGACCCGACCGGTCATTTTGAGTATTACAACCCCATTTCCCCATTTACTGCTCAAATTGGGCTTTACAGTTGTTGTGTGACTTGCCGGGGTAATTGGTTTGGGTCCGGTGAGGTTTTGGAATGAATTGGAACACTTAGTTCCAAGGTTTAAACCTTAAGTTAAAATAGTGACCGGATGTCGACTTATGTGTAAACGACCTCGGAATTTAATTTTTATGTTTTCAATAGCTCCGTATGGTGATTTTGGACTTAGGAGCGTGTCCAGAAAATTATTTGAAGATCCATAGTGGAGTTAGGCTTGAAATGCCGAAAGTTAAAGTTTTGGAAAGTTTGACCGGGGGGTTGACTCTTTGATATCGAGGTCGGAATCCGATTCTAAAAATCTGAATACCTTTGTTACGTCATTTATGACTTGTGTGCAAAATTTGAGGTCAATCGGACATGAATTGATAGGTTCCGGAGTCGTTTGTAGAAACTAGAAATTTCAAAGTTCATTAGGCTTGAATTGGGGTGTAATTTATGGTTTTAGCGTTGTTTGAGGTGATTTGAGGGTTCCACTAAGTCCGTATGATGTTTTAGGACTTGACGGTATATTTGGTTGAGGTCCTGAGAGGCTCGGGTGAGTTCCGGGGGGTTAACAGATCATTTTTGGCCTTGGTAGGATTGCTGATATCTGTTGCTGCATTTTTTGGGTTTTTTCTTTCGCGTTCGCGAGTGGGCCCTCGCATTCGCGAAGAGGAATTTCAAGCAGGCAGGATTTACTCTTTCACGTTCGTGAGTGGGCCCTCGCGTTCACGAAGAGGAGCTGGGTTGTGCATCACGTTCGCGTTTGGGTATCGCGTTCGCGAAGGGAAAAACAGTGGGCATGGGTTTTTGCCTTCGTGTTCGTGAAGGGGAGCTCGCGTTCACGAAGAAGGGCTCTCTAAAGCATCGCGTTCGCAAGCTGTGTCTCGCGTTCGCGAAGAGCAAATGTTGGCCAGCACATTTTGTGCTTCGCGAACGCGAGGGACCTATCGCGTTCGCGAAGAAGAGAGGTCTGGACAAAAAGTTTAAGTTCAGAAAATGGGACTTCGTCCCATTTTCCATTTTTAACGATTTGGAGCTCGGATTGAGGCAATATTTAGGTGATTTTCAGAGAAAACAACGGTGTAAGTGTTCTTAACTTATTATTTGTTAAATTACCCGAATCCATGGTTGTTTTTTATCATTTAATTGGTGAATTAAGTTGGAAAAGTTTGAAAACTCTCTTAGTTTAAATTGAGGATTTGAAAGCCGAGTTGTGGTCGGATTTGAATAATTTTGATATGGTTGAACTCGTGGTTGAATGGGGGTTCGGATTTTTGTGAGTTTTATCGGATTCCGAGATGTGGGCCCCACGGGTGATTTTGGGGCATAATTTCGGATTTTTGGAAAATATTAGTATTTTGATATGGAATTAATTTCTATAATTTTTATGAGCTGAATAAAATTAATTGTGACTAGATTCGAGCCATTTTGAAGTTTATACGCGCATAATGGAATTTCTGGAGCATTGCTTAGCTTGCTTGACATTGGATTTGGCTTGTTCGAGGTAAGTAACTCTTCTAATCTTGGAGTTGAGGGTATGAACCCTGAATATATGTATTTTGTGAATTGTTGGGAGGTGACGCACATGCTAGGTGACGGGCGTGTGGGCGTGCACTATAGAAATTGTGACATAATTATTTTTGTGAAATTATGTAGTTAAATGATCTTGGCATTTTCCATGCGTTTTATGAGTTAGAGAAATTAAGCTGAAAAGCATATTAAAAATCATAATTGAGGCTATGTGCTAGTATTATTGGGACCCACAGAGGTCATATTGCTGTGAATTATTTGTTTTAAATTGAAAATTCATACTCAGTCATATTCATTTCATTGCATATCATAACTCAGTTTTATGACTCTATTTTGATGCATATAAATGTTTTGGGCCGAATGCCCTGTTTTACTGAAATACCCGAGTGGCTTGAGAGGTTTATGACTGAGTGAGGCCGAGGGCCTGATTTATGTTGCATATTTATGGGATCGGGCTGCACGCCGTAACATGTTTGATATCGGCTGAGGGCGTGATTTGTGAGGATGAGTGTGGATCGGGGCTACCCGCCTACAGCATATTTATGACTGAGTGAGGCTGAGGGCCTGATTTATGAGGATGAGTGTGGATCAGGGCTGCCCGCCTGCAGCATATTTATCACTAAGTGAGGCCGAGTGCCTAATTTGTGAGGATGAGTGTGGATCGGGGCTGCCCGCCTGCAGCATACTTTATTATTATAGCACGTGAGTTGTCCGTACAGCACGGGAGTTGTCCATGCAGATTATAGCGCTTGGGCTGAAGGAGCCCCTCCGGAGTCTGTACACACCCCCAGTGAGCGCAGGTACCTACTGAGTGCGAGTGCCGAGTGCTGAGTGACTGGGAGGCATGAGTGATTGTGAGGTATGCCCGAGTGGCAAGAGTGATTGTGAGGTATGCCTGAGTGGCAAGAGTGATTGTGAGGTATGCCCGAGTGGCACGAGTGACTGTGAGGCTTGCCCAAGGGGCTGTATATGAGTGATGTTCTTCCCGAGGGGCTATTTATGATTTTATCACTGAGTTGCATCGCATTGGCATGCACACATGATACAGGCATAGAGATATATTTTTCCTCATGTTGTATAATATCACATCATTCATGATTTCTCACACATTTTGACAGATGGGCATAGTGATGCATTTGTTTTACATGGGTTATCCGGAAGGAAAATGAAACATATTATTTATTATTGAAAATATTTTTGGAGAAATTTATTGTTTTCAAACTATTCATATTATTGGCAACTTCGGCAAA